>PVJA010053536.1:0-11934 GCA_004027025.1 Myocastor coypus
AAAAAAAAAAGAAATCAAAGCAAGAATAAATGAAGAATGAAGTTTGCATTTCAAATAGTAACAGTGCTTATAATAATTTCATTGCTTGGTGCAGCAAGAGAAACAGTGCATTAAATTGAAAACAATACCTGCATCGTCATCAAAGACCCACCCTGGATTTCATGTCCAGCATGGTACAAGTTTGTGCAAGACCAATCTGTCTTGACTGTAAAACAAATTCCACCCAGCTTGAAAATTCTGTTGCTATGAAGAGATTTCCAAATTCCCTCACAGTTCCAATCTTTTTCCTTTTTTAAATTCAATTTTATTTTATTTTGAAGAGTAAAAATAGAAGCAGAAACAAAAAAAAATAGACAGAAACAGGATAACATACAATTCATATGTTACAGATTTTCATAACAGAAATGGCTAATTTACACTGGTTGTCATCATATCTATTTTTATAGTCAAATCTATTGCTCAGATTAACAAACATGGTTATGCAAGATTGGACAAATAATTGAATATTAATGCTTGCTTTAGCTCCAAAAAGAATTTGTTTCCATTAGTTATAATGAAGGTCCATGTTGGAGTTTGTGTGCTTTCCTAGTTTATTTGATACCCAATATCAGAGAATAATAATTCCTGTAGAAAACAAAGCTCATTGAGAACTTTAACCTCTGCAGTTCTTAGAGAAATAACTGTAAGTAATGATTTAGCAAATATTGACAGAATCACTTACTCACTGCTATTTAGTATTTAATTTTTTCTCATGATTTAATTACATTGACATCATCCATTACACAACTGTGTGCCATTTTAGTCTTCTGATCTGGTTTGAAGGGAACAGTGTCTGTGATAATTGATTGACAGATAATTGTTTCTTTTGAATATCTAATTAATGACTTCATGGCACTTGTCAGAAGTGCCTATCTGGCTTTTGCAAAATGAGCATGTTAGCTGTGATCAACAAGCCATTCTGTGTCAGCATTACTCAGCAGTGATTGATCTGGGCACTGCTGCAGCCCGGATCTCCACAGCCAGGAGTGTGCCATTGTGTAATCCTTTCATCTGTTTTATGGATGGCTCCAAAATAGACGACAGTCTAGAGGAATTCGTCCAATCCTGCCGTACCTTAGTCACTCCATTCACGGCAAAGTGAGAATAGGATCCCAGTGGTCAAAGCTTCATTGTTTTAAAAGAAAGGTGCTGACGAACTAGAAAGGTTGTGGAACCTGTGAGTGGCAATGAACAGGCACTGGGTGACATTATTGCTACTGCTATGGCCCAGGGGTGTCCAACGGCATCACACAGTGTCAAGCTGCCTTGCGCTGTAGTTGGCATGAAACCGTCCCACTCGGGGCAGGAGTCTGGGAGGTGCGTCAATCTGTTCATCACCTGAATGGTGAGTGAAAAAAGCAAGAGTCTGAATCCCTGGACCACAGCTGGCAAGGCCACTACACACGAGAAGCAAGACCAACACCTTAGACGAGAAAGTGACCACTAAGCGTTAAGCTGCGCGCCATTTTGTTCAGTACTTTATTTTTCTCTCCATGTTTAAAAGTACCTGCCTTGACTAGCTGCTGATTTGCCGTGTATCTAGTTCATTCTGTCAAGAAAGAGAAACCATTCCGCTCTTCTTACTGGCATGTCTTCCTACAGATCTCCAGATGGAAGCCCTTCCCCACAGAAATTTTTCCTTAATTTGGGGGAAGTTAGATATAAATTTTTGTTCAGTATCTTGGGAAAAAAAAAAAAAAACCCAAAATCATAACTGCCATCAGTTCATGGTAATTTGGACAAGAAAAAGACTGAAAAATACCTAGATAATGGAATTTATTTTATTGAGACTTTGTCATGCACATACATATAGTTTAATATGTAAACATATCCTGATATCAATCACCCATTCAGCATTATTGATACTGATCTATTGTTAATAAAATCAGTAGTAAAGCCCTTGGCAAACATCAACCTCCTCCCCAAAGTGAGAGAAATAAAGGATTTAGAAAGCAGCAGCTCTTGTTTCAAACTAAGCCAAGCTCTGTGCTGTAAGCTGATGAAGGTGGCCGTGCAGTGTTGCCCAAGTGACAGGAGTTGTCCTACCCACGCTCCTTGCCTCCTGATGTGCTGTTTCAGCCCCTGCTAGGGCATCACCAAGCTCCCACTGAACAGGGTGCGAGAACAGCTACTCTGAACACCCTTTCCAGGTTGACCATTGCAGACTCAGCATAATGTTCCTAAAAGGAAAAGAAGGTAGCAGAGTACACACCGGGCAATGACTTCTTGATGTTGGTGCTGATCGCACGGATGTTCATTGGGGTCTAGGAGGGAAGCAAGCAGTCTCTTTGGAGGCAGAGTACCATGGGCCCAAGGCAATAGTTAGACTCTCTAATGCTTAACACACACTCAGTATGTCTGAATCTCTGTTACGTGATTCGCCTACATTCTGCCCACTTTTAATTATCACACCCACATAGTATTATTGTTAAAAACAGAGAAACTGAGGGCCAGAGAGATTAATTTGGCTAATGACACAGTGTAGGCAAGTGGAGATTCTAATGAAAGCTGGTGTTCCCAATCAGAGATAAGGGACCGTCTGGGTGGCAGTAGGTTCTAGATTCTCCAGTTCCCAAGTCTGGAAAACAATGCTTGCTACATAACAGATTCTGGGTGGATTGTCACTGAATGAACAAATGAACTGGGGAAAGGAGCAGAGTCCATCAGAGGAAAGGCTGGCAACATCCTTTGAGTGTAGTAATGTCTTAGTTACTTTTTGCTCATTACTGGGACAAATACCTAACACTCAAAATGAAGGAAGAAAGGGTTTACTTAGTTCACAGTTTGTGGAGGCTCCAGTCCATATTCGCCTGGCCCAAGGCTGAGTGGAACAGAGCAGAGAGCATCCAGTTCATGGTGGCGGAACAGCAGCAAAATGGTGACAGAGGCAGCCAAACAAACATGGCAGCAGAGCAACAGCTCCAGCCTGAGTCTGTCTCTCTGTCGCTCTTTATATTACATTCGGGTTCTCTGCCTTAAGATATCCACCCTAGACCACACCCAGAGTCTCAGCCTTACTCAGACGATAATCCCGTCAGTACTAAAACACAATCCCAGGGATCATGAATGAAGTCTCAATCCATAGAAGTCCCTGCCCAATGACTACTACATGAGGCTTTGGGGGGACAACTAGGCATAAACCATAACAAGTAATAACAAAAACATAATTAGTGAAATTGTATGACATTCATATTTTTAACTCATAGGTCCAAATCACTCAAGTAAAAGCTGAAATACTGCATTGAATGCAAACATCACTCCTCTAAGATGGTACATTTTACCAAAAGGGATTTAAAAATAAGCCACCTATCTTTAAGGGTTTTTTGACCTTTAAAAAATTAATATCAGTTAAAGGAGATAGAATGGATCTACACCAGTTTTATTCAATATTAAAGGAGAACATGTATTGCAAAGTTGACTTCTTTCCCCTAAACCAACACTTATTCCAAATGAGCCACTCACCCACAGGACTTACACACTCAAAATATTTTGCTTGGCATTTGTAACATGATTTAAATATTAAAGTATTCTGGTATTGAATGTACCAGTGGAATAATAACTTGGTTTTGTGATGGGAATTACCAGCCCTGCTGAGTGTCAGACAAAGAAACAAAGGCTCAGGGGCTTTTTAGAAGCTGAACACTGGGGAGACTACAGTTCTGGGATGGTCAGCTCCTCGTAGGAATTTTTTCCTCTCAAGAGGTTTAGTTTTTTTACTATCATTTCTGTAACTCTGGGAATCAAAGAAAAATCAAATTTCAAGCTGTGATCACAAAATAAAGATATGAGGCCACCTGGTTCTGAGTCTGCCCCTCACAGGTGCATGGGTGCACAGGGGCCTTGGGACTCCAGGATGTGAGGACTCTCTGTATATCTATATCCATTGTGTTCTGACTTCCAGATTTACTCTTTCTACACTAGACTTAAATTCTGCACTTAAATTTAAAAACCAAGCCTTTTGTCTGCTAAAGAATTCAAGGTGGGTAAAAGCTGTCCCAATATTAATGCCCCTAGTCACCTTGCTTAAATTCCTATCTTCTCCTTTAGAATCACAGACTTTACATAGTAGATGGAATGTTTATATTGTGAAAAACCCTTCTGATCACAGTAGAAATCCTTTCTGTGCTATCCAGAATAGGGCAAGAAATCCATTCATAGGGTTAAAGAAAATTCAGGAGGAATTCTGGAGCTAGACTATGTGCTATTTTATATGCTGTCAGTTCTAACAAATGGGTCAAGGGACTGTGGAGGAACAGCTTCCCAACTGAATGTAATTAGGCTTCTCTTCTGCTCCAAACCTATCATGCAACTCATTTCATGCTGGCTCCAGCCAGGATCTCAGCATGGTCCCTAAGACTCGTCTCCATCCAGATATCTTCCTTTCACCCTGGTATTTACAATTGTCCCTAAAGCATAAGTAGGCACTCAAGAAACAACTATGTTCACTGAAATTCAAGTGAGGAATAGATATCCATGAACAACTGCCTTGGTGTGTGCTGTCATGCTTTGCTAGAAGCAGGCCATGCAGCACTGATCGCAAGTGTACAGGAAATGTTATCATTTTTCCTTGTTTATATTGTATCTCCATGAAGTGAGGGCAAGATTTAGCCTCTTCTAGTGACTAGCATGTCTACAGGTCCTAGAGCTGTATCTGCTTTTACTACATTAAACACTACTAATCAATATTGCAAAACATTTTGGAGACATATCGTTGGCCTATTCCTAGGCTAGTGCCAATGCGCTGTAGACCCCATGACACCACGTTGTAATGCTACAGATTCATGCCTGTTTTCTTTTGCCCTGGAAACCATCCCAGTCTTCACAATAAATGACACTGTCACAATAGCTATGGAGTCCAGATGAATTAATTATAACACATAATTCTACATTAAAGGAACAGACTGATCTAGATGTGAAAGGAAAAGCAATTGGCAATAACAGCGACCGCTAAGGGGTAGCAAGTGCTCATTTTATACCAAGGGCTTTCCGTACTTCGCTCACTCTGTCACGACAACCTAGGAAGTGGGGACCTGTAGTATCCCCAGTGAATACATAGGGAGCCTGAGGCTGATAGGATCTAGGTTGCTTTTCTGGTTTCCCACAAGTAGGAAAAGGGAGAGCTGGGCCCAACACAGACTTTAAACTTCTAGGCCAGAATAGCAGATATCCATATGCAACCTCATTTCACACGGTGACAAACCTAGAAGATAGTTATTAGTTCTAGTCTGCAAGAAACAGCATACTAGGGTTAGCTGTAAATGGCAAAACAAAGATTCAGATCTAGAATGAGCATATTTTAAACATTTTGAACAGGATGGTGTTAAGTATGAGTCACCACAAACTGAAGACGTTTTACATTCCTAACTTCCATTATATTTTCACAAAGTAGTGTGTCACAAGGTACATATTGTCACAAGGCTCAACATCGTAGATGAAAACACATTGCACTTACTCCTAAGTACCATGCACTTAAATTTTGGAAGAACCATTTTATTCGATGCAAACATTAAATCATTAAATGAATAAGCTTGAAAACTCCATGATACATAAAACCCTTGATACACTTACTAATGTTATTCCCTACGACAGTGCTGGCCAATATTAGCCATTACCTTGGCTGTTTTTAAACCACTCTACTCCTAAAAATTTCTGAAAGAAGAAATCTTGTGAAACTACTCAGTCCCTCCCATCCTTGTAAAATGATATACTGGAAATACATTTTAGAGTTATTCCATGTGAAATTACCTTCTTTAGGTACTGGTTTACTCAATTGGGACCTAGTAAAGTAGACTTTGTTTCTCTTAGGCCAAAATATTTCTTTGCAATAATAAGCAACCTTTTTTGAAAAGTAAAACAGAACATAACAAAGGCTTCTGTCTGGGATCACAACTTAGGCACCTGAGAAATGCTCCAGTCTTAGGTGTTTACTGTAATGTATCTACTCTGGAAAACAGGCACACTTTAAGAGAAACAAGCCCTTGGTAAGGTGTTATTTTTAATTCAGTATCTAATGATGAATCAAAATGTCTTTTCAAACCCAATTACTCAATAAAAGTTGTCATAGTAACCATCACATTGCACCACACATCCTTCTTGCTGGTACCAAAAGCTTCCTTGGGATCTGCTGCCACCTGCATGACACTGCCATCTGTTCCACAGAGTGAAGAGGGGAGGCCGTGGGAGAGGCTGGCAAGGACAAAATAATTGTGTTTGTGCGAATCATGGGGTTCAAGGTCTTGAGACAGGGGGATATTGGGAGAAAAGTAACTTTTTGTGGTACCATATGGTAGCTTTCACCATGAACTTAAAGTAACTCAAGCCACAAGCTTTAGGGAGACACGGAAGTGTAACCATAAAGGACCTGTTCCTCCATCATTACAGAATCTCCTTCCGGCTTTTCCTCTGTATAGAATAATTACTGCTCAGCTCTCTTATTCCCCTTCAGCCTCATCTAAACAGATCATCCCCAAAGAGGCTTCTCCAGACTACTATAGTGGACCTAAATTAAAGCTCCCACATGGCCTCTGATTCAGTAAGCATCTTGGTTGTCTTATTAGCCACTGAATCCAAATGCCTAGGTCCTCTATGGAAGTTGATAAATATTTGTAAACTGAATTAAGAAAAGAGAAAGCTAGCTATGGATCCATCATTATTATCAACCATGTAATGATGGGGTACATGAAAATAAATTCATGTATTAAGTAATTTATCGCACAAAATCATTCATTTAATAAATATTAGAGGCCAGGTATGGTAGCAAGCATAAAGATCACTTGCTAGTTCATTACGCTTTAGATACTCTTTGAGAAACAGATCAGAGTGGGAGATTCAGGTGTTTGAAGTTTATTTAGGGTGGTGTTGGGATCAATATTCATGAAATAGACTGGTGTAATAGCTCAGCAGACAAGGTTCCTGCTCTGGCAAGCTCAGGGACCAGGGTTCAATGCCCAGACTTGCATGCTGCAATAGCCTCACCCCTGGGTCATTCTGAGCCAGCTACTGCAGCGACCAAGTCCTGGCATGATGGCATTCCTATAATCCCAGTGCTGGGGAAGCTGAAAGCAGGAGGACCACTATGAATCCAAGCTGAGTAGTGAGACCCTGGACCAAATCAATACCTGAAAAAAATTATACATATATATTCATGAAAGACAATAGGAAAAAATAGAAGTAAACAAAGAGAACAGTGGGCCATGATATAATTTTAGCAAAGTCCTGTGGTCAGTTATGAAGCTGAAATGGTCATTCTGGGATGTCATGAGTTGGCGTTTGGAGTCTTATCATCTTTCGCGTTTGTAGCGTGACCGAGGTGAGAAGGCCCTGTTTGGCTGATGTGATCCTCAGAGGATGCTTACAGCTGAGGACTGTCTTCCAGATGCAGTCTGGGGATAACTACTCCTTCCTTCCTGAAGGGAAAATTGGTGGCTCATTACAGCGCCCAGAACAGTATGCCTGTGTGTCACTGCGATCCACTTTACACAACTTCAGAGGATCATTTTCCTGTGATTATTCCATACCTCTCTTAGGGAATCTAACAAGAGACAATGTACTGTGGCCAGCTACCATCTGTACTTCAATAACTGTTCTCTGGGCTTGACTGGAAGGACAGTCTCTCCCTCTCCAACTCTTCATACTAAAGTCTTGTCACCCTCTGCAAGCCTTTCTGCTGTCCTTGGTAACTTAAACTTTGTGTTACTGAGCCTCTAAGCCCATAGCACTTTGGTCCCTGTGTTTTTCTCAAGTCACCATCATGCCACTTACCCTAGGGAGTCTCTTTTATCTATTAGTTGCTTGGCATCATGAGCCCTAAATACTAAAGTGAAGTCATAATTTATGACACACAGAGGCATTTGATTTATGGTGCCCATTACGTCCAGGAGCATGGCTCCCACACATGCCCAATGCTGGCCACAAGATGGTCCTTTTGTTGTTAAGAAAGAGATCACAGTAGGAGACTGGTATGTTGAACTTTTACTTCAATGGTTATTGAGATCAGTAGTCATGGAGGAGCGTTGATCACCAATGTATTTCTTCAACGTATCGAGGCATCAGTTAGACAAAGTGATCTGCAATTCAGTTGAAGCAGATTCAAGAGATCCTATGCTGTGTATGTCAGGAGCAGAATGCCACGAAGACAACAGGTTCACCTGCCTGTGACGTGATCCCAGTCCATCGTGCGGGGGAACATTCGCAGACGTCTTAGTCCTGTCAGGCTCCTCTCCCTGCCCCAGCTCCATCTATAAAGCACTTAGATGAGTGACCGACAGATTCTGCACAGAGAGGGAAGAGAACTGACTCGGGGTTCACTTTGGTCATAAAAACTGATGTGATTTTCCTGCTTGTGAATATTTATAGCATTCACCTCTGAAGCAAAGGTGAAAATGTCTCTGTCGGCATGTGCAGCTTTTTCAGAAAAGGTATAGGATTCTTTTCTGACAGCCAATGGCTTAGGGGTCATTATCTCATTATTTCATGCAACAAACATTTATTATGCTCTTTCTTTTGCTCCCTAAACTGTCAGAGACTGTGCATCTATCAAAGATTGCAGGTACAAAAGACCGGCTTTTCCAACATCAACCTCTTTCACTACTGCATTTTTTTTAGCTAAACATGTCCTAATGTGTGCCTTTGACACACATTCCATTTTGCTAGTTGGGTGACATTAACATTAGCCTAAGGTCATTACTTTGTTGAATTAAGTTTCAAAGTTAACAACTGAAACAAAAAAACATGCCTTAAAAATAACTTAAATGTGCACAAAATCAGTTAATACATCAGATCTCTACAAATTCAGTACAGCCAGCTTTGGCCTGTATGACTGAGCAGCAAATGAAGCAGCTAATTTATGTTTAAGGACCAAAAACATATGAAAATGACATGATGTTCCACCTCACACACACTGAGTCCCACAGAGTGAAGGCACTGCTAGACCCCAGAGGGTTAAAATTAACTGGAGAGTCTTGTCTTGTAGGTCCAGCATTACTCAAACTATTTAGACTTTGACTTTGACTCTCTGTCCTTATTTCCATCTCAGTTACTTTTTACTTGTTCCTGAGACAAAATGTCCAACACCTAAAATTAAGGAAGAAAATGTTTATTTAGCTCATGGCTTCTGGAGCTTTCGGGCTATACTCAGCTGGATCTCAGGCAGAGTGGTGCATGGCAGAGGGCAGCAGTTGATGGCAGCAGAAAACAGCTGAGAGCAAAGGGAAGGGCAGCAGCTGTGGCTTCTAGCCAGCCACTCTCCTCTCCTTGTTTTATAAACAAGCAACTCCAGGGCTGGGTGTGTGGAACTCATACAGTGTCCATGCCCTCCTCCTGCATGAGATGAGGATGATTACGGCTAAGAATCCTGGCCCTCTGCTGAGTTACTTAAACTTCTCATATTGACACAATGTGTCAAGCAGTACACCTCCTTTCTATCCCTATATCTCTTTGTCCTTCCAAAGCCCAAACTCAAAATCAACTAAATACACATATATGAATATTACAGTATATAATTTGTTATGTGGTATAATTTAAGTTCAAATATAGGACCTTCCTTCCACAACCCATGTGAATTAGACAGAACTTCTCGGGACCCGAAAAGTAACCATGAAGCTGGCATATGTGCTGGATTCTACAGAGGCAGAATCTCCCCATACAATCAAAATTGCTGGCCTTTCTGCCAATCCGAGTTCTCTGGTGCTGACATCTCTGGCTGGCATGTTCACGGACATGTTTTTCAGCCCTAAAGCTACGAGTTCAAAATAGTCTGAAGGGTTGGATATAGTGACGTAGAATGAACTTTTTGGAGTCAGACACCATGCCAGCTCTACTGTCAAATGTATAATTCTGGGAAAAATTAGGGGGAGACTTCTTTTTTTTTTTTTTTTTTTTTTTTTTTTTTTTTTTTTTTTTTTTTTTTTTTTTTTTTTTTTTTTTTTTTGTCTTTTTGAGACAGGATCTCGCTATGCAGTTCAGGCTGGCCTTGAGCTCACTTTCGTAACCCAGGCTGGTCTCGAACTCGCACCGATCCTCCTGCCTCAGCCTCCCAAGTGCTGGGATTATAGGCGTACGCCACCACACCCGGCTAGGGGGAGACTTCTAAGACTTTTTTCCTATCTGCATGAAATGGTGAAGTCTCACTTTGCATGACTGGGCCAGAAATCTAATGAGATAACAATGCTATTATTTGAAACACTTAAGTATGGTAAGTGCCTCACTCTTCCAGTCTTCTCTCAGCTTCCACTGTCCTACTCATGCTCTACACACAATTTCCATCTTATTCAGCAATGCTGGGCGTCTTCTATCTCTTCAGATATTCCCTAATTTTTCATATGTTTGTATGCAGTGCTCTTTCAAAACTCTTTAATTCAATCTCTGTTTGCCTACCTCCTCCCCTCAGCTTAAATGCCATCTCCTCTAGGAAGGCTTTCTGGATCTCCTATTCTTCTAGAGACTCTAATACAACACATTACATTGGTCACCTTTCCATTTCTGGGACAAAACCCCATGACTTAAAGAAGAAAGGTTTATTTTGGTTCATAGTCCCAGAGATGGTAATCCGTGATCACCTGGTTCTGAGACAGAAACAACACGACAAGTGCACGATGTACGAACACTGCTTATCTTATGGCAGCGGGGAAGCAAAGAGGGGGTTGGACAATAGCCAGGAAGGAGGGGTCCAGGAACAGAGCATGCTCTTCACGTCCATGCCTATAGTGACCTCGCTTGCGCCACTGCCTAACAGCACATCCAGCTATGAGCTCAGCGATAAATTTATCTATATAATGAAGTTAGTGTGCTCACAATCTAATCACCTTCCAAAAGTCCCTGAATGCACCCATCCTTTGGGAAACCTTTTTTAGTCAAGCCATAGCATGCATAATCTTGACAGTACAGTGTATTTAATACTTAAGAAGGTGGGCTCTGAAGCCTGACTTACAAAAGGATGACCTAATATGGGATTTCAAACTAGACTTTATTTCTTGGCCTCTAAAGTGAGAGGAGGAGTGACCATGGATCCTTGAACAATTGAGCTGTATACTTCAGCCCTAATGGGATTATTACAAGTGACTGATCACAGAAGCAGTTCTGGCACAATAAGGTATATGAGCTCAAGGATGATGACGTCATGTTTGTCTTTGGATTGCCCTGTGGCTAAAACAAAGGTGTAGAAATACACTAGTTGCATCACGGCCTAAAACACAGCAAACGTTCAATAAGGTTAGCCAGTCACATATTAACATTGACGGCCTCTGTGTTTCGGCCCTAATACTCACCCTACTGCAAACTGTGTGTCTAATTTATCTGTATTGACCATGAAATTTGGAGTACCCAAGGGTAAGTGTATCATCTATCCTGTTTACATTTGAGCTCTCAGTCTGCAACTCAGCAGATAAGTTTAAAGTCACATATACGCCAAGAAAATAAAGTCAGGTTGTGGGGCTAGACATGCAGAAATATTTGAAAGAGAACTGCTATACTTTGGAAACAAAGCAAGGTTAAAAACTGAAGTACATGCCTACTATTTATCTGATTATCATATACCAAGCATTTACTATGTGCTGCCAACTATTGAACTCTTAAAGTGTTTCTCAATTGCTGAGGCGCTAATGTTTGGAGACACAAAATTATTTGAGCAAAAATGACAGTGAAGTCCTTTGTAACATATCTGATAGTGTGGCTTGTCTGCGCAGAGACTTTATCTTAACTGGATACAATACCTTTTTCTTCCCTTCTTTTGGTCGATAAGTACACAGTTTCATATATCCACCCACTGTAACAGAATCAAGAAATGCTTTAAGTGAGCAGTGCTACACAGACTAAAATGTTGTATTTAAGGAAAATGCGCCCATGTCAGGGCTTTTGTGTGCCCTTGGCATTCAACCATGTGTTTCTGAGGACATTTTT
>PVJA010053537.1:0-11930 GCA_004027025.1 Myocastor coypus
TCTCTCTCTCTCTCTCTCTCTCTCTCTCTCTCTCTCTCTCTCTCTCTCTCATTTCTCTCCTTCTCTCCATCTTCATGCCAGGCAGGGCCCAGAGGCCTCACCAGCAGGACTTCTTCACACACCCTTGTTTTCAGCTGAGGACTTTACACCCGCAAAAGCAGCAGTGATCGCTGAGGGCTGCGGAGTCCATGGCAGAGGACCCATATTCAAGCCAAGCTCCTGAAAACCTAGGCTGGGCCGTTTGCTCATGCCCACAACATTCAGCACAGATTCATGGGCTTGCTCAGAAAAAAAATGGCAGAGTCCTCTAGAAAGTCAGTAGGAAGAAGGTGGGGCGGAGTGTCCCCATCCAGAGCCAGGATGTCACTTTATGAGGAAGATGATTTCCTCCGGTTTCCAAAAATAATTTGGAATCATTCTTACAGCCCAGGCAGCATGAGACTTAGAAGCCAGGCAGCAGGAGGAAGCAATAATGCCAGAGCATAGGGGAAACATAACCCAGAAGATGTGCCTGGGGAAAGTTTGAGCACCTACTAGCTATGGCAGAAGGGGTAATGCCAGGGCCACCTGGCTCTCCCTGTGCAATGTGGGGGAACAAGAGAAACTGGGGCGCAGGAGCAATTGCTTAGGTTTTGTTGCAGGATCAATGGCATGGTCTCGATACCCTCCTACCACCCTCAAAGAGCTCCTTGAAGGAGATGTCTTCCTCTGCAGAACAGATGCTGAGCTGAGCTTTCCACAAAAGGCAGAGACTCAACCCTGTGGCCACTTCAAACCATATGGCTTTCTGGGAACATCAAGTCCAACTAGAGGGGAAAGTATGAGACGAAGCGAAGTCAGCTTCAGAGCCTGAGCCAGAGGCCAGTA
This sequence comes from Myocastor coypus, assembly GCA_004027025.1. NCBI lineage: Eukaryota > Metazoa > Chordata > Mammalia > Rodentia > Myocastoridae > Myocastor > Myocastor coypus. The sequence continues at coordinate 868 of PVJA010053537.1, forward strand.
CTTCCCTCCCTGACAGTGGGCACCCAAGTGTACTGCGCTGTAGTACCACAGTCCAATCCCAGTCATCATACCCTGTGACCAAGGATATTGGCTCAGTGCCACAGGACTATACCAGCCCACACCTGGGGCCACCTGAGCTGCAGGAATTGGTCAAGAGTAGGCACACAACCCACGTGGTTGCTCATTCCGAGGCCACTCTTGAAAGCCAATGACCTCTGCTCTTCTCAAGGCCAGGAGAGACTGTAAAGGTAAGCAATGCCTCAGTGATTATTATGCTCTGGATTTGAAGTGACCTTCAAAATGTATATACTAAAGGCTTAGATATTGACATGCAGGAAGTGATGAAACCGTGAGGCTGATGAGATCATAATGCAGTGGAATCACTGGGGTGTGATGTAAACAGGACTGTGGCCTAGGTAGAGAGAAGGCTGTGGAGCCTTTATCTGGTCCCAGGGCCTTCCTCCCTGGCTCTTTCCCTCTTCCTTTGCTTCTGGCTGCTATGACAGAGGCAGCTCTACTCCAGTAAGCCCTTCCGCCGTGACATCCTGCCTTAGAGCCAATCCATCATGATCTGCAGCTTCTGAAAGCATGAGCCAAGATAGACCTTTCCCCCTTTAAGTTATTACTGGTGGCTATCCAATGATAGTAATGGAAAGCTGCCTGACACGGCCACATTACCTCTGCTGGGTAAGCCAGTGTGAAGGCAGGACCAACATAATGACAGCAGGGCCTCCAGATAATCCTGAACCTCTGAGCCACACATCCCCTGAAGCTCATTTCTGGATATTCCATTTCTTAAGCTAGCCAGTCTCTTCTGTGGTTTAAGTCAGGGGAACATCTAACTTCTCTCCCTCTGCTCCAGCTGCTCAGGCCCCTGTGCAGGGGCCTTTCAAGTGCTCAGTCTTGCTGTGCTATGCCCTCTGCCCAGAGTTCATCCCCGTACCCACATGGCTGACTCCTCTGTCCATTCTTACCTTGAACACCACCTCTTCTAAGAGGCCATTACTGATCCCCGGTTCAAACAGGGTCAATGCTCACTTATTCACTTCATAGCACAGGTTGTATTTTTTTATTCTTTTTCTGTGTGATGACTTGCTGAGTGGCTTGGAGCCCCAGACCAATGCTCCAATTAGTGGTTTCTCATCTGGCATCCATTCATTTACCAATTCTAGGTAAATGGAGTAAAAAAAAACACAAACCCCCCAATTTTTGTCATTATACTCTGCAGTCATAAAATGACACTATCAGATTGTTATCGTTCTCTAAATGGCTCCTGACCCTAATGCTGTTTGTAGGGAAGGTGTACAATCCTGTACACAGGGCAGTGTAGAATCCTGTACACAGCCAAGGGGTGCTGTCCCTGGGAGGCCCTTGTTGTGATGTCAATGAGTTAGTGATGAAGCACTTGATTTCCTGTCCCTGAGGTGTGAGGGGGAGCTGTGAGACACTCCCCTGTTCTGGCTGGTGGGCCACGCTCTACTTCCCTACGGCTTCCAGAAGCCCAGAGGGACTACTGACTCCCAAGTGAGCTCTAGGACAACCTGCCCTATACCCATCCTGCATTACTGGCTTTCTTTCCTGCCTGTTGCTTCTTCAGTACCCTATCTATGTTTCCGAGGATCACACACACACACACACACACACACACACACACACACACTCAAATCCATGTTTAGGGAATGTTTCTAGGAAACCCAAATCATCCATCCATAATATAGCAGTGATCCCCCAACCAATTTTCCACAGACAGAGCTGGGGCTGATGGCAAAGAAGCAAATAACCCCACTCCCTGGCATGTGCAGTTCACAGTGGGACCCACGTTCCTGTGGGAATCTAATCATGCCACGAATCTAACAGGAGGCAGAGCTCGGGCTGTGATAAGAGCAATGCTGATTGGCTATAAGTAGAAAGGAAGCTTCACTCAGTCACCTCCACTTGGTGGCCTATAGTTTGGGGATCCCTGCAGCATAGAACATAGCATAGAATATATACCATCCCATCAGGAAGCGAGTGGGTGACTACTGTTATCGGGTAACTACGTGGGCACCTCATTAGGCTCCAGAGGCAATTTCGTGGAGGGCAGGAGGCTGCGGCAGGGACTGGAGGTCTAGGATGGGGCAAGCTGCCACAGGAGAGAGAGAAGAAGGAAGCCTCAGCCCTGGCCTTCTCGTCCTCCAGAGACAGACACGCCCTCCCCAGCTAGGTCTCCAGCAAAATCAGTCAGTGGTTTGGAAAGTCTTGTCTCACCACCAACGAAACACTGTCAATAAATAGGACTCCTGGATTAGAAAAAAAAAAAAAAAAGAATAACAGCTCAGATTCCATCGCTCTTGGGATGTGAATTCCACTGCAGGATTCCTGCACACTTGTAGCCCAGCTCCTTAGTAAGAGGAGGTCTGCGCCCTGGGACAGACACTTTGTTTTTAGGCCTCTTGACCTCCCTGCTGACTTACCTGCACATGGGAGGAGGAAACCACCAGGGTCATTGCTCCCCTGACTGGGGTTTATCAGCTCAGAGGGAGAAGCACCTCCCTCTGAGGGTGGAGCTGGGTCACCTCTGCAATCCCAGGTTCCACAATTTCTCTCAGCTCACACAACAAGAGGCAGGGGTCTCTCCCAGCAGCAGGTGGGAGCATGAAGGCCTGAAGCTGGGCCAGTGAAACCCCTTGCTGTCCTTTTGCGTCCTTTCTCCTCTGTCCCTCAGCCCATGCTATCACCATGGAAACTGGAAAAGCAAACTTTGGTTTGGGAGTGAAACCAGACCCCACCACTCCATAGAGGACAGGTGGCAGTGCTCTCCTGTGAAATGCCCCAACCCTGCTCTTGCAGGGACAAGGTCTCAGAGAGTAGGTCCAGGCTGGAGGGCCCAACCCACCGGCCCACCCACCCACCGTACCATCCTGCTCCGCCTGCTCCTCGGCTCCCCAGAGGAGGTCAGCCTGTGTCCTCCGCACTTTCCTTTCTGCTCCGTCGCCCACTACACATTTGAGAGTCATGTGGGGATCCCGTCCAATCTCTGACCAGGCACGCCACCCCGCCTGCCCACTGAGTCCAACCCAAACAGGGCCTGTGCAGGTGTGCGCAGCAGGGCAACTCGGGGCAAGAGAAATGGAGACTTTATTCATTCTCGCGGGCAGGGGCGGCCAGCCTGGGGCCCAAGAAGACTGGGATGGGCCCAGGTGGTGGCAGCAGCACCAGGCCACAGTGGCCGGCACCTGCATGCGCATAGCTGCGTGCCAGCTGCTCCAGGTGCCTCTTGCGAGCAGCCGCCTGTGCAGTAGCGTGCAGGGGCCTGAGCAGCGCGGGTGGCTGGGCCCCGGGGCCACGCAGGAGGAAGTCAAAGCCCGAGCGGTCCTGAGGGTCATAGAAGAGCTGCCCGTCAGCGGGTTCGGACTCAGATGGCCAGGCGAATGGGAAAGGCAACGTGAAGTCTTCTGTCAGCACACGGATGGCGAAGTCGTCCTCCTTGCCCAGCGCGCGGTAGGCGCACCGGATACCACGGAAGTGCGCCTCCCAGAGCTGCTTGTCCCCGCCATAGATATCTGGGAAGTGGGACTCCTGGGGCTCGGCAGGACGAGGGGCTGATGGGAGAGGAGACATTGAGGCAGGGAGCAGAGGTGGGGAGTATGGGAGGAGCCCCCATCGCTAGGTGGGCAGCACTCACAGCTGGCCCGCGTAAGGGCCGAGTCTTGACCAAAGCCATGCCTGACGGGACAGCACCTACCAGCTGGCTGAGCACCCAGAGAAGGTGTACTGCTTATTTGGGCAGAAAGTTCCAGGTAGGAAGGACCCATGATGGCACAGGCTCTCCTGATGCTAGAGTCCTTCCTGGGACAGGGCATTTGGGACAGGAGGTGAACAGTCACTTGGTTAAAAGTTTGTCCAGGCCCCTGTGGATGCAGAGCATGGGCTGTACAATGCCCCCATCCCACCATCCGTGGACTGAGAGAGGGTGACCACGCAGCCAGAAAGAGCCCCAATGGCCCAGCCTTCTTAGCAGAGGGGCAAAGAGTCTGGGGCAGCTTTCCAGCTTCCACCTGACACAGCTGTGCATGCTGGGAGCACAGCCACAGAGGAGGATTCGTCAGGCAGGGATCTGGGTGGGTACTCCTGTCCCAGGAGCTGGCTTGAGGTCTCTGAGGCTCTTCTGAGGGTCCCACAGGAGGCTAGCAAACCCCAAGACCCTCTCCCTGCCTGTGCTACTTTTTGCGCCTCCTCTCACCAAAGGTGCTTAGCTCTGGGAACACTAAAGTAGATAAGACAACTCTAGGCCCTCCTCCTACACAAGCTCCAGGGGGAGACACACAACCCCCGAGCTGGACGCAGAATGAAGACTAGACAACTTCCTGGGAATGGGCAGGGCTGGGAGCCTCAGGAGGTGTGGGGGTGAGTGGGGACTGCACCAGGCTGGGGTCCTTCTCTCAGAGCCCCACCAGAAGCAACACTATGCAGCCTTCTGACCGGTAAGGCACAGAAGAAGACAAGCTGTCCGAATGGAGCGGGGACACTTTGGGCTGGCCATCACTTCCTGAAGTCACAGCCTGCTCCAGAGATCTTCCCCCACACTCTTACATGTGCTGCTTGAACCATGGTACTAGGCACTGGCTGCAACTGTAAGCAACAAGACTCAGATGCTGCTTGTCACAGTACAGAGTCGGCACCCCGAGGGTGGAGACTCTTCCCGTGGAGCCTGAACTAGGCTTCTATTTTCTGTGAGCTTGTTTCCCCTTGTAGAAAATGCTAAAACCTGGGCCTATTCCCATCCAAGCCTGTGGCTGAGCCGCTGATGGTCTCAGAACCATGGACAGCGCCACGCCGCCAGGAGCCTCCAGCAGCGCCATGTGGCAAGGGCAGTGCTTCCACCTGAAGCCTTTCCTGTCCACTAACCATCTCTTCCCCGCAGGCCAGGCTGGAGCTTGGCTTGTGACTGGCTGGAGGTTCAGTGGCTGTCTTGCAGAGAGGTGCAGGGGACGAGGCCCACACAAGGAGACCAGTGATATCAGAGAACAGTGATACAGGCAAGAAAGTGGGGCTGCAATAGCGCTAGCCATGCTCAGATGTTTTGAATTAAACCAGCTGGATTTGCTGATGTGCACATACGGGAGGACAAGGAAGGATGGGAGACGCCGAGGTCTTTGTCTCCAGAAACTGCAAGGAAAGAGACAGTACTTCCCGAGATGGCTGGGGAAGGAGTGAATGGGGCTGGGGGGGTGCCTTGAGTTTAATTTTGGACAGATCAGTGCCATCAGACAGGCAAGAAAGGGGCCTGGGGATTTAGCTCAGCGCTAGGATGCTTGCCTAGCGAGCTGGAAGCCCTGGGTTCAGTCCTCGTCACCAAAAGAAAAAAGAAAAAACCTCCTGTAGACAGGCAAGGAAGGGGTGCAGAGGATCTAGGGATCTCCAGGCAGGAGATGGCATAGAGAGCCTTCAGTGTGGCTGAAATCACCAAGGAAGTAGTCTAGAAAAAAATTCATCCCAGGAACAGAGCCTGGGGCCCTGTGTCCTTACCAGGTCAGGGACATGAGAGCCAGCAAGAGGAATAGGGAAGAGGCAGTGTCAAGGCAGTGTGGGGGCTTCTGGAAGCCTGAAGGGGGCTGAGTCATGTGCAGCTGAGGGGTGACGTCAAATGAGTCCAGAGAACTGACCTCAGGCTTAGCAGCAAGGCAGGTCACCGGTCACCTTGACCAGAGCCACTTTAGGAAAACGCTGAAAATTAAGCCTGATTAGAGTAGGTTCAAGAGCAAATGGGAGTGAAAGGGTTGGAAGCAGCAGGGATAAATAACCTTCGGGAGGATTTCTTCTATAAATGGGGAGCAGGGAAAGAGGGCAGCCGCTGAGTGGGAAGAAGGGTCAAGAGAAGATGGAGCGTGGTGGGCCTTTATGGTGAAGGGAATGGCCAAGGAAAGAGAGAGTATGCCACCATCAGGAGGGGCCAGTTGCTGGAGGCGGCCTGAGCAGAAGAGAAGGAATATGGGGGCAGAGCTGGCCTTGGAGAGGAGCAGGCCAGTGGGGTGGGCGGGCGCCTGAACTGTGGTCCTCCTCCTCCAAAGGCTGCCGTTCCTCTGGGGGAGTCAGACACAGCTGCACTGAGAAGGTGCCAGGCTGTTGCTAGGAGAGGAGGGCTGGGAAGACGGGGACAGGTGGGGGTTGGCAGAGGCGCCCGACAGGCTAGCAGTTGGGATGGAAAGGCGCAAACGCCACTCCACCAGCTGCGTGGGTACAGCAGAGGTGGGCAGGCACCAGAGATTTCCCAGGCAGGTAAGAAACCTGCAGAGTGGTGTATGCAGCAGGCCTGGGTGCAAGCTTGGGCTCCCCAAGAAGCACTGGTGGCATTAACCAGGGACAGGCACTGGGTGGAGGGGACAGGATCCTCGAAGGAAACACATCCAGGGACTTGAGCCGAGGCTAGGAAAGAGATCCACAGCCTGATGACTGATGGAGAGAGAGTCAGCGAGCAGGGATGGCAGTGGCTGCAAGATTACGACTCCTTCACAGGATGACCAGGGACCTGAGATCCAGAGGGTCTCAGGACAGGCTGCTTTATGGGGCAGGATCCCTAGGGGTGGCCGGTGTCCCCACCCTGGCTTACCCTGCTGCTGCTGTAATGGGTGACATGCAAAGGTCCCATCCCTGCCACAGGAAGAGAAGGCGGAATGACTGTCTCTTCTGCTGCCACATTCTTCACCCTAGGTGCCACCTGCCCACCTTCAAATCCACCCCTGCCCATGTCTCACCTGGTGTGGTGACAGGGGGAGGGGGCAAACCCTTAGGGCTGAGGTCCCCAGAGCAAGGGGAAGCCATGGGAGGACCTGGGTCAGTCCGGCTTCTGTTTACTTGGCTGCCCAGGAGACTACAGCAGAAGGTTCCAGGGAGGAAGGAACCTTGTGTTTAAAGGAACCCCTGCCTGAAAGTAGGCTGGGGGTGAGGGGTGATGGGAGTCTGCTGCACCCCTAAGCCCCTGCAGGGCTCTCTTCTGACCAGCGGCATGTCCTTGATGATTCGCTGCACCCAGCACTGCCTAGGTCTGTCTATCTGGCCTACTCAAGGACCCCTTTCAACCCTACCTGACCTCAGAGACTTCCAGCCTGTCCCCACAGCCCACCCATTCCTGGCCTTCTATGTAGCTCTGGGTCTGCTCATGGGACAAACAAGGCCTCAGTCCAGCCCTGTCCATCCTGCCCCCATCTTCACACATCATGGCCACATTCCTGGGGCTCAGGGAGTCTGGATCCAGCATCTAGGATCAGCAGATGAGAGCAGGAACCCCTCACACCACTCCTCCAGGATGCCCTCCATGCCCACTCCATGCAGAGCTCACAGGCCTGGCTGGCAGTCCCACGGGAAGTCACCTCACTGGGCATGGTCCTTCCCAGGCCCACTGAGAACTCAGCATGTCCTGGAGAGGGCCTGAGGACACAAGCTCGCATGTGGCCCCTCTAACTCTGGCCCACGCCCCACAACCCAGGGCCACACCATCTGACTGCACAGGGTCTGGCTCCTTCCCCTGGGACTGACTCCTGGGTGCTGGCCAACTATGCCCTTCAGAAGGATGGTACACAGGAGGTAAGAAAACCACGGTTACCATGGTGAGTCCCCTACAGCCCCTCTGTCTTCTCACCCCCAGGAGCCTCTTGGGGACAGGGGACAGAACCACCTCCTGTAGACCAGACTTGCTCACAGGATCTATTCAGTTTGGTAGGAGACCCCAGATCCCTCTCCCATAAATAAACCACACCCACCTCCCACCACTTTCAAGCTGGGGCACAGCAAAGGACACTCTGAAAGGGACACTCACCAATCACAGGCTGGACAACCACGTTGTCTTCCTGGGTCTGTTTCTCCATCTGTAAAATGGAACCAAAAAATCACCTGCTTGAGGCTAAACAAGAAAATAAAGCATGCCTTTGTGAGTGGCATGATGAAGCAAACCTGGGACTCAACATGTCCACTCCTACCCAACAAGAAGTTTGTTTTTCTTCTTCTTTTTTAAATTTAGTATAGGGTCTACAGGGTCTATGGGGTCTTACTACATAGATCAGACTCATAGTGAGCCTCCTGTTTTCAGCCTCTCAAGCCCTGGGATTACAGGCATGCTCCACCATGCCCAGTCTCAATTGCCCTCTCAGTGCACCCCAGGGGCAGGGCCAGTACAGCACACTGGAAATTGAACCCTGACCACTGCACTCTGCCTAAGGAGTCACATTAGTCCACTGAGCTATCTGGCCAGCCCTGGGAAGTTAGTTTATTTCATGTGCATGAGGATAGGAGGCACAGTCAGGACAAGAACTCCCTCAGCCAGCAAGGGCTGGAGCCAGGGTGAGTGGCAGCCTCCAGGAGGGGAAGAGAGCCAGCCAGTAGGCCCAGGGTCCTAGGTGGTCCCTGCTCTTCCCTCCTGGCCCACTGGGTTGTTCAGTGGAAGTTACTGAGGCTTAACTTCTATGGAAAATACTCAACAGGGCTACCGTCACCAGTGCTGAGTATCCTGTTGTACTGCGGGACTCCAGAATGTACCCATCATACAGGCCGCGGCCTCATGCCCTCCTACAGCACTAATCATGGCCTTCCACCCTCTGTCCATGAGGGTGACCATTTTGGATTCTCCCTGGGAGATCAGGCTATATTCATCTCTGGTTCCTGGCTCACTCTCCTGAGCATGACGTCTCCAAGGCTCAACCAGGTTGTTAAAGGCGGCAACTCCCTCTTCTCCAAGGCTGGCAAGTCCATGTTCTCCAAGGGTAACAGTCCATGGTGCAGAAGGTCACATTTTCCTTCTCCATCCTTCCTGTGGAGGACACAGATTAGCTCCACTTCCTGCCTGTGCGAATCTGCAGCTGTGATGGGGTGAAATCTCCTTCCCAAGATTCGTCTTTCAATTCTTTGGATGTACCCCCAGGGTGGAACTGCTGGGTCAGGGAGTTCTATTTTAAAGCTTCTGAAGAACCTCTCTAACGTTTTCTACATCGGCTGTACCAGTCACATTCCCACCAACAAGGTGTAAGGATTCCCCCTGCTCCACATTCCTGCTACCTTATATATTGGATAGAAGCCAGGCTCACAGGTACAAGACAAAGGGTCTCTCCAGTCATGGTGCTGCCCCCTGGTGGTCAGCGATGGTGAGCGCCTTGCCACTGATCCATTCGCCATTTGTCTACTCCAGTCCTTGGGCCATGTTTTAATTGGGTCATTTTATTTTCTGCTGCTGATTGCAGCAGTGTCTCTCTATTGGGGCTGTTAACCCCTTATCACCTATAGCGTTTGCAAACATTTCCTCCCAGCCCACAGGCTGCTTTTTCATGTTGTTGATTGTTGCCTCGGCTGTGCAGAAGCTTCCTGGTTGGATAGCGTCTCGCGTGTCTATTTTTGCTTTCTTCGCCTGTGCTTTTGGTTTCCTACCCAAAAAATCATTGCCAAGACCAATGTCAAGCTGCTTCCCTGTGTTTTCTTCCAGGAGTTTGACAGTTTCAAGTCTAAGGTTTAGCTAGGTCTTTGGAAGGGTGTCAGCTGGTCATACTATGCTCCTGAGGAGGGAGAAGCTGGTGCTGGGACCTGTACCTCACCTCTCCTGTCACCTCCAGTCAGGACAACAGCCCCTACCACCCTCTTCCCGGGTGGGCTCAATGCAAGTGAAGCCACAGCAAGAATATGCACTGTGCAGGCCAAAGAAATCAGGGATGGTGGCTTCATGGAGATGTTGGTCTGGGTGATCCTCCAGGACCAAACAGTGCAAAGAGTTTCCTTAAGAGAGGATGCATTCCTGGAGGGAGGCACTGCCCACACCAAGCCTGGAGAGCCAGCGCTGCTGAGCCTGGAATCTGAGGCATTGGGAAGGACAAACAACAGGATTTGGGGACTGCCTTGGCCTGGTCACACGGCATCCTGCCAGAGGAAAAGGATCTGCACCTAGACCTCCTGGTCCAACCGAAGGCAAGGATGTCAGCCCCCTGACCCACCTTCTGCTGGCCTCTGGCTGGAGGAGGGTGAATTGGGGGTAGGGCTGAAGCAGGTTGCCGGGCGAACTCCAGGGCTGGAGAGCAGATTCTGGCTGTGTTCCTGGCTCCCCACCACTCCTCAGCAGCAACCTTCCCATTGCCAGGTTCCTGTCTGGGACCACAGCGCCACCTGCTGGCCCTGCAGGAAAACCAGACAGGAGAGACGCTGAGGCATTCCAGGGACCTTACCCTCACTCTAGTCACTAGGTGGGCAGTCCTATGTCTGGCAGAAAGTAGTGTTCAGCGGTTCTCTGGGGAGAAAGGCTGCAGCCTACTGTGACCCTAACGTGGCCATTTTTAGAAGAAGTGAGGAGTTAGGAGAAATGGACAGGTCAGACTCCGGGTCTTGGCGGGCCTCCCATGACTGCTTCAAAGACATACTTTCCTCCCGCCACAGCATGCTGCGTGATGCTTTCACCTGTGTCCAGCCTCCTAAAGACACATAGGGAAAGAAGTCCTCCTGTCCATCCTGCCCAATCTCATCGTGCCTGCCCGTGGTTTGCTAGTAAGTTTGCCTCATTTTAAAGATTTCTTACCTGTCATGTCTACACCCTGTGCTCTGTATAACTTTTATGAGGACAGCAATATGCAACGTGTCAATTATTGCGAGTGTATTGCTAACATGTTTTGAAACTCACATATTGTTATCTCTTCTTAAAAGTAATAAAACAAAAAGATTAAGCAAAAAATAAAATAAAATTAAATTAAATAAGGTGATTTCTTAAGGAGTCAGATGGTCTTACAGAAAGTTGGCCTCACCCTCAGAGGTGTCCCAAATTTCCTGGTCAAGGAGATTATGGGACCTCAGAGGAAAGGAATGAATGAACTGCAGTGCGTCTAAGGAGAGTCACCCAGAGAAAAACATTCTCTCAGGTTTTCACAGAAAGCAAAATAGCCAAGCAATGGCCGTGACTCGTCCCGAAGGCTGACACTAACAACAGTTCTACAAAGTACATTCTATGGTCTCAAATTTAATCCTGAGGGGATTTGACCCTGGAAGATACAAAAAAAAAAATGAATGTTTTGTTATACAGGTCTTGCTTCGACTTGCCCTTGACCACCCAGCAAGAAAAA
>PVJA010053539.1:0-11885 GCA_004027025.1 Myocastor coypus
TGGTGGCTCACGCCTGTAATCCCAGCACTCGGGAGGCTGAGGCAGGAGGATTGGTGCGAGTTCGAGACCAGCCTGGGCTACAAAAGTGAGCGCAGGGCCAACCTCAACTGCATAGCGAGACCCTGTCTCAAAAAAACAAACAAACAAAAAAATGTTCCATTTCAAAGTTTTTGGTAAAGGGTCATATCCATATGGAAGAGATGCTGCATACTTTTTGTTCTTACTTTTGCTCTTCCATTTTATCGTGTGATTTACTAAAGAACCATGAAGAAACAGTGAAAAAGAAAACATGAGGGGCTGGGGAGATAGCTCCGAGGCACAAGTGCCTGCTGGGCAAGTGCAAGGTCGTGAGTTTGAACCCTGGTCCCACAAAAAACAAAACAAACAAACAAAAACAAAAACAAAAAAAAAAAAAAAAAGAAAACATGAGAAAATAGTTGGAAAATATCTACTTTAATTTTTTAGTCTATCATCTTTCTGGAAATTAATTCCTCACCATTTAAAAAATCCATTTGTTATTCCTGCATCTGAAATGATTACAATTTGGACCAAATGAAATAATTGATTTTGGGTGTAACAGGAATCGAATTCAGGACCTTGTATTTGGCCAGGCAGGTGCTGCGTAGTGGAGCTATATACCCATAATGAAATAATTGAGAGAAATATGTTTTTGCTATACAAATGTAAAGCGTACTTCCCTCCGCAACCTTCTTAGCAGAACTGTTTAATCTTTCAGAATATCTGCCAGTTTTTATCCCTGAGCGTGGATGAGGTCTGACATGATAGGTTAGCACAGCTGGGCTGCGTAGTAGCTCACTCTGAAACCAAGAGGCTTGAGTAGAGTTATTTTTACTGTTGCTAATTTTGAAACCTTGGGACTCTCCTGTATATGTGTTCTTTATAAAAGCAAGACTGATTGAATCTCCCGTACGTTGAAACATTTTTGGGGGTACTGGCACGCTGTCCCTGGCAAGGGAGAAACACGCTGACAAGCACTTATTCTGAACCTTCATGATTCACGGGGATGAATCAGTGCTCCAGGTCTCCCAAAGTGTAGCACAACAGAAACTTAGCTTCCCGGCCACTTCCGGCTGGAAGTCCTTAGCCAGGAAGTTGGCAGAGTTGCTCCTTCCGCGACCTTCACCTTGGCTTGGGGATGAATGGCGTCTGGCTGTGTTTTCACAGCACCTTCCCTCTGAAGGTGTCCCCGTCAGTCATACTGGATTTCGGTGCAGGACAAAAACCTCATTTTAATTTCATTAGGAGTACAAGGGGAACGGAGCGGGTCACAGTTCAGCCAAAACAAATGATGGAGTCTGGACAGGAAATAACCAGCAGCACGGTCTTTTCACTGTAGTGTTAAAGTATTTGACCTGTAGCTGGGGTTCAACACTGAAATGTTCCTAATGAAATATTACTTTGAGTATCCGATTTTTTTTCTTAAATTGCATAGTATACTTTCATATATAATATATAATTTTATGTGTAGTTATGCTATTTCTGATCAAAATATATTATAGAAAATTTTAAAGCTATGAAGTCATTTTTATGCGTTTTAATGGTTGAAGTACTGAAAACAATCTCATTTTATTTCTTAAAAGGTCTAATTTTATCATACTAATATAACTGAACTTTCTTGCACCCTTTCTCAACCTGGAGCTTAAGCTCTTATATGTGTATATCTTCAGTAAATCACATGAGCTTCAGAGAACAAAACCACAAAATCTATAATAAAATCAGTCTCAGATAGATAACAGTATCTTACCTGGCTCGTTAGACCATGACCCTGTTCAGTAGAAATGAAAACTTCTCAGTAAGGTTAGACAATGCAGCAGGAAGCAATTCTGTAGCCCAATTTATTCTCCCAGTAGGCCATTTCAAATGCTAGTATAATGCAATAGGAAATAAAGAGTATTAAAGCATATGTTTCACCTACATAGAGCATTTTGTTGATAATTTGTGCCATCTTGTAAGGAAATTAGGAGCTAGAAATTTCTTTAAACATATCGGTGAAGCAGGCTCATTACCATGTCTGTGGTTCATTTACTATGTAATTTCATCTATCAGAGAATGGAAATGGATATTGATAAGTTGTTTCTACAGGAGAGTAGGAGCTCCAGCTTATAAAGTAAGAGGACAATGAAAAAAGCGGGAACAGAACACAGGCATATTTTCACATGAAGAATAGATATGGGATTCCCATGGTATATATTAATTTCTTTGTGATTTAATCATTATATTCTCTATTTGAATAAGCTTCTGGGTACAGTAACCTAATTCTTTAAAAAAGAGGAAAGAATGATATAAATGTTCAGTGATTAGAATCTTTATTGAATTTTTTATTTGAAATACCAGTCCTTTACTATTACTAGGTATTATATACATTTTCAAAACTTTCTCTAACTTAAATGAGAAGAAATTTTTTGTATCAATAACGATTAGAAAAATGATCATGTCTACATCCTGTGCTCTGTACATCTACTAGGAAGACAACAATAAGCATTGTATCAAACATTGGGAATGTACTAACATGTTTTGAAACTGTGAAATTGTTATTTCTTATTAAAAGTAATACAAAACTATATAGAGATTATTTTAATTCAAATAATTCAAAAGGTAGCAAACATGCTTGCTATTAAAAGTTATATTGTTATTTTTTAGTTGTAAAAGTGATATATGATTGAATATTTAGAAATAAAACATGAAAATTCCTACAAAGAAACAAAACAAACCAAAATTAAAAACAAAATAACCAAAGAAAGAAAACTCCTTTTTTTTTAAAAAAAATAAAAGAACATAAATTCCATCTTGTTTCTAATGCTTTTATTTTCCTATCACTATTTTGCGTTCTTTAAAAATAAATTTAAAAGGACCATGTTCTGAATTTTGGTAACCTAATAAATGTCATATTTCATATAGATTTTGGGTTTCATAGATCAATTCCAAGTAATACCTGGAATTCCCAGGGGGCCTATGCCCTTCCAAGCTGCTAGAACACTCAAGGGTTGGTACCATTTCCAGGCTTTCCCCTCCGTTTACCACACATAGACTTCACTCATACAAAGGAACAATTGTCGGAGGAAGGGTGAACCTGGGACTATAGCCACCTGGCCCAGAAGTCCCAGATCATGTTGTGTACACAGAGCTGTCCTGCTAGACTTTGCATCTCTTGGCCTGACTCCAGGAAGTGAGGTCACATTCTCGCTGTCAGAGGTGCCCTGACTTAAAGATTCCAGGTAAGGCGTAGTTTGAGGTGGGAACACCCCCAATTACATTCAAATTTCTTGCAGTCATCTTTACAACTATTGTCTCTCATCTCAAAAAATCTTCTTTAATCTAGAATTGGGGTTGGTAAAGGTGTCTAGTAAAACCAATATATCTCATTATTTCTTACATAAATTTAAGCTTTTAAATATAAATATAAAATTAATATTGTTGTCTGGTTAAGCTGCATTGTCTTTTCTTTGAAACTGAAATTCTTTTTATGAATGGTCTTTGAATAATGAAGAGAATGTCAGGACGGACAATCAAGTGAATACTGTAGTTTTATTCCTGTCCTCATGTATAGGTTATGAATCAATGAAGTGATATTAGTCCTGGATCTGGCAGCAAGAACTGTGTGAGAGGATTGTGAGCATCATGTTTGCATCTGAGTCCGCTACTTCAAATATTCTTTAACCTACTTTCCATTATTTTAACCTGTTGAAAACTTTGAAAGGTTTTTAAGGATGACATATAAATTATTAACACATTTTAATACATAATCTCTGTTAATGTGTGGAGGACCACCTGAGCAACTCTCCTTGAAGGAAGAGTGACTGTCTCTATATTGACTGAATCGGACCCTATTTCCTTGTAGTGATATGAAAGAGCTGGTTAGGACTTCTGTTTATTCTTTCAATTGGCTTTAAGCAATATGTATTGGTCTAGCTGAAGTGCTGGTGATAGTCTTTGAAGGTGGCATGCGCGTTTCCCTGGTAAACTACACCTGCTGCTCATTAATGTGACTCAGGTGGAGACACGACAAAGAGCTCCAAGCCACCAGCTGGGAATGAGTCGGGAGACAGAGGCTATGACTTCCTAGGCCTTGAGGGACTACATCAAGGGTGAAGCACCAGACTGCCCAAAACATTAGATACTACTCAATAGCATTATGCAGACTACTTTCTCTGTATATCCTCTCTGCATATGGCAGAGGTAAATGTAGGCTCCCCACCCAGCTCAGCTTACAGTACTTACCTACCTCACACAATTCTCAGTCACTCCTCCTTAAGTCACTCCTCCACTGAATAAAACCAGGGTCAGTCCTTTGTTTCAGAAAACCATTTTTGTGGCTGGACTTAGAGCCCATTGGCTCCCCAATGCTTATGAATATGTTTTAGTGTCTTTATATTTGCCATGGATTAGAAGTGGTAGATTGGCATTACTCTGGTGAGATTCCAATAATGTAACCTTGGGATTACAAATATTGGCTTCTTGGACTGAGATGAGAACCTGGAGGGTACTTCAGTAATGTATGACTGCTACTTGTACTAGCATTACAACTAATTTTTATGCAAAGTGACCTTCAAATAGTTTTCTACTTATATCTGCTGTGCCTCCTACATATATTTATAATAAAAGTTTTAAAATACTACTTGCAACATTCTCATTTTAGTAAATATTATTTTTTTTAACTCTTCCAAATGCATTTTGTATTTAAGTCATTCTTCTAAATAAAAATTATAGGATTGACAATGCAGAAAGCACAAGGTCCTGAGATTGATTCCTGGTACCACTCAAAATTTATTTATTTATTTGTTTCTTCTTTTGAGTCCTTATACTAGGGAGACTATACAATTGCATATGTAGGTCTGGTTTATTTCACTTATGAGTGTATGTTCAAGATACATCCATTTATATATGAAGTCTTCTAGTTTATCATTCCTTACAGCTGAGTAATATTCCATTGTATGAAAATATCACATCTTTTTCATTCTTCAGATGATGGGCATTTTGGCTGCTTCCAGAATTTGGCTATCACAAATTGTACTGCTATGAACACAGGTGCACAGATAGCACTATGATATGAATATGCTCATTTTAGTGTTTTATTTATTTATTTATTTATTTTCTTGTTTTAGAACTTTTGTTTATTTATTTATTTATTTTTATGGCTGGCTCAGCCTGCCCTGAGGGCAGGGCTGGCGCAGCATGTGGTGCCAGGGATCGAACCACGGTCCGTGCAGCGGCCTAAGCTTTCTTAAGCAGACGCTTTAGACCACTGGAGCCATCCTGCCAGGCCCCCTCATTTTAGTGTTTTAAAATCCATATATTTCTATTACAATGAATCTGAAAAAGTTGAGGAGATTTACTCAAACTCAGTATCTTTTACATCAGTTTTTCTCTTTTCCTCATTTAGCATATAAAGCCAAGCTCTTCTATCATAGGACACTTAAGTAGGTTTCAAAAGGCAATTTTCTTCTCATCAACATGGTAGTATGTTTAAATTTCAGAGTTGAGTATATATTTTAATTATGGAGATATTAAGAGATATGACTAATGCTGTAAGGTTTGTAAGTGGTGAAACATGAAA
This sequence comes from Myocastor coypus, assembly GCA_004027025.1. Taxonomy (NCBI): domain Eukaryota; kingdom Metazoa; phylum Chordata; class Mammalia; order Rodentia; family Myocastoridae; genus Myocastor; species Myocastor coypus. The sequence continues at coordinate 5,576 of PVJA010053539.1, forward strand.
ACATCCTCAGACTTTTTGCCTTTTACTTTCTGACATATGCATTTACTTTCATAAAACCTCTCAGCCTTATGTGTGCATTAGAAGGCCATTTCAGAAGGTGTTCATAAATAAGATAATTTATTTTGAAGGCTTAAAACTCAATAAATGTCCACTGCTTTCTTTAGCAGGCCTTCTGTTAGATCTATGAGAGGAAAGAAATATTAGTGGCAACTTATCAGAACTCCAGTGAAGCATTTGGCAAATCGCATTAGATGTTACAAGGTTGTATATAAGGTAGAGAAATGTCTTGTAAGTGATAAAACAGTTCAACAAATGTGTAGATCACACTAAATGTGTTATTTAATTAATGATGGTCGCCTTGGAAAGAGGTATCTTGTGGCACATCATAATGTTCTTTATTTAGCCTCTAGTTTTAATTTGTGGCTTTGATGAAGGGAAATTTATCAAATTTATAAGTTGTATGATATTTTCAAGGGAAACTAATGTTTTAGGTGATGCAACTGAAGTTTAACAGTTTCTTCCACACAGCTTTAATTTATAAGCCAAAATCAACAAGAACCTCGCTAGATAAACCTAACAATTCTAAGTGTATAAAATAGTCAATTGAAGAACTACAGGACAGGAACAGTTGGCTACTGATAAGGTCTAATTCAGTTTACTTTGCAGTTTAGCAGTTGCCAGTGATAAGGGAATAATTTTATATGATGTGTTCACAAACAAGAACATAAAATAGGACTTTTCAGTGTGATGTAGAGACAACTCAGTCCAGAAAGTTTAGAATATTTGTTAAATATACAGATTCAGAAGTTGCAAGCCAGTATCTAAGCAATTGCATTATGGTGGACCAAGGAGTTTCTTTGGAAAGAGGAGTTTAAATTTGGAGAATCACTGCCTTAGGGAGGGGAGTTTCACATTTCAAATATTCTCCTTCTTTTTGAAAACTACTTCCTTTTATTATTTGTTTCCATAACAGGGTCTCGCTATATACTTCAGGCTGAGCTTGTCCTTGCTGAGAAGCTGAGGCTGGTCTAGAACCTCAGGTGATTTCCTTTCCTCAGCCTCCTGACTGCTGGGCTGACAGGCCCGCTTTGGCCTGCCTGGCTGGAAATGGTGTTCTCCAGAAGGGCTTACTGACACACAGTTCTCCCAGAACCAGACCTCTGTGTGGCAAGGACTGAGAAGAACGTGCCCTGGAAGGGAAACAAAGGAGAAAACAGGAAAGCTTACACAATGGCAGAGAGGCCAGTGAGTGTGAGAACGACGGTGTTCAAATACTGCAAGGGCCTTCCTTAAGGATAGAGCTGATATCATGATGTGGAAACTACAGCAGCACCTAAGGAAGAGATTCATTCAATCAGATCAAATATACACACTTTGGGTTGCCACTCTCCTGACGTTATTGAAGTAGGGCTTGGAAGACCATCATTTAGAAGAACTACCTGGTCATGAACTACTGGTCATGGTAGAGTGTGTCCGTGACCCTAGGATTTGGGAGCCTCAGTCAGCATGGCCAAAAGTCTGAGAGCACCCTGGATTACATAGGAAATTCAAGGCCAGCCTCAACTACACAGTGAGACCCCATTTGGACCAAGAAAGAGAACAGACTTATAGGTTAGCCTGACTGCACTGGATGAGTAGTCATTTGTTTCTTTTTGAAGAATCCTTATGACTTCCCTCATCTTTTTGCTTCTTCAAACAGTTATGAATATGTAACTCGCATTTGTATGCTAATACTTTAAAAAATATTAAGTTTAATTTAACTACCTAATCAGTTACAATTCAATTTGACTTAAAAAGGCAAACTGTGACTATCTTACTTTAGGTTGGAATGTGTAAGATTATTACTAAGTTCCAAGAATACTTCCAATCTAAAATTAAATATATTGTGAGCATTTTTAAAAATAATTTAAAAATTAAACTGATGTTTTTAACTTACTAGTGAAAATGATATATTATGTTTTCATATAGAATAGTTTTTGCCTTTAAAAATATATGTAGGGCCAGGGAGATAACTCAGTGGCATAAGCGCCTGCCTCACAAGTACAAGGTCCTGAGTTTGATCGCCAGTACCCAAAACACACAAACAAAACATAGAAACAAATGTGTATAATCCTGGAGATGCAGCTCCATGGTACAGTGTTTGTCTACCCCATGTTAAGCCCATGGAGTTGATAATTAGTACTGCCATAGATGTGTGAGTATGTGTGTGTGTGTGTGTGTGTGTGTGTGTGTGTGTTTGAGTGTGTGTGTGTGCATGTATTTGTGTTTGTGTAAGATCATATTGTTGCATATGCAAGAACACATGTAGGTAGAAATATTATTTTAGTGTTATTCCTAGCATTTTCTGTAGATACATGCAGTATCAATAGACTTGGTTAGCATTTTCCTAGGAATTTTACAGAATGAGAATCAACAGTGAAAAGAGAAGGCATGTCTAGTTTTGAAATTACTGAAATCATTAACATATTTTTTCTTTTAATAACTGCTAAACTGCTGGAGCAAACCAGAGATGTAGCATTTATTTTATTACATGTTAACAGTGATTGGATTTACTGCTCTTGACATATGGTTAAGGATTAATTGACCTCTATAGAAAATTTTTATCAATCTTTTAAAGCAAATTTTGTTAACACATGTTATATTTTAGTGAGTGGACCTCATTGGTGACTTTTTTTTTTCCTGTTTTGGAATAAGGAGAATGATAATAAATAATTAACTCTCTGAGAAATTTAATACTGTTTGCTGCCAATTAAGTTTATCAACCATTTGGCAGACATCATAGGAAAATAGATTAAAATAATTTTGTCTATTACCTCCTATTCCAAACTGAAAATGCACATTGTCACAGAATCCTGAAATTATAAATGTTAAACCACAACACTTCCATTGCTTATGACATAGTTGGAAATAAAACATGAAGAGCAAATAAATTGTACATGACAATTAAGCAAGTTTTAATGTGCTCAAAGTTGTTAAGCAGTAATGAAATATAAGGGTAGTTATGAATCAGGCTTTACTACTGTATCTAGTGTTTATGAGTTAGGAGGAAACATTCAGGAGCTTGAAATTGAGGGAATAAATTCAGAAAGTTAAAGTCTGAAAATTACCTGAAGGAATTAGGACACAGAGCCTCGGAAGTTGCTCTAGTAGAGACAGAGTGTCTTCTTCACCTGCATAATATACTTAGCATGGCGAATGTTTTGAAGTTGTCTAAAGAAAGATCCTATCATCTAAGAGAGCTTCTCTTAGCTATGGGGATGGGCAAATAAGGGCCTCAGGTGCCAAATCTTCTGATGTAAATACAAGCCTTCCTCATGGGCGGGAGGGAGCTGGCTCCACAGGAGGGCTTCAGCACACCATGTCGGCTGTCCTTGCGTTGTGTTTTTATTTACAGATTTTAAATCTATATTTTATTAAGGAAATATAATATGTATCTATATACTATTCTTTTATATTTCTACCAGTCCTGCTTCCAGACCAGTTTTACTATGACTTTTTATATCACTATTCAATGTTTATTATGGTATGAAAAATTTAGCGGATTAATAATGTAATATAAAAATAATATCTTCAGCTTTTTATTCTGTTCAGGGAAGTGAGTTCACTCTCCACCTTTGTTCTTGGAATCCAAACTTGATCTCATACTACTGTGTATAATCTTAATTCATGGATATAAATCTTTTGCAATTGGGAAGGGGATCAAGAGATGACCATATGATGCTGGGTGGGGTCTCCAAATTTTTATGTTTCTTCCTCTGATGCCATTTTGCTAGAGTACATTGTCAAGTTGATTTCTGAGAATAGATTTAGGAAACTATTTTTATATATCAATTACATAAAGTGCCTTTATTTTACAATCAAACTTAAGAGCTTCAATATCTAGAATTCTATGATACTAATTTTTTTGTTAAAATTTAAAGATGATTTTCTATTGTTTTCTAACTTTCAGTTTCTATTGAGAAATTCAAAACAAATTTGATTTATGAATTTCTGTATTTTGTTTTGGATGCCTTTATCAACCTTATCTCACCCATCTTTGTGCCTTGGTTACGTAGTATTTCATCCTCAACTCTAGCACAGATAACATGTTCTGCATATTCTCAAGTAGTCCCTTATGTAGAATTTGCAAAAATCTTATCTATTGTCCTTGATAATTTGAATTATTTCTAGGTTACATGTAAGGCCCAGTATGATATAAAAAACTATACAAACAGTGTTACACTAAATTCACTTTGGAATAATGCCAAGGAAAATAAGGTTGCACAGAAAAAAAAAAAAAAAAGATTTAGAAATAAAATACTGTTTGATCCATGTCTTTGTTACTCTTCTCTCTTTGCTGGGACGAACACCCAACACCCAAAATGAAGGAAGGAAAAGTTTATTTAGCTCACAGTTACTGCAGGTTTCAGCCGGTAGTCAGCTGGCTCCAAGGCAGGGTGGCTCAACCTAAAGAACAACGTTTACATAGCGGCAGCTAAGAGCCAAGGGAGGAGTAACAGCAGCTCAAGCAGCTAACTTCTTTACCTTCTGTACATTAAAATGCAAATTACCTGCTCCAGGGGAGGTGCAGCACCCACACCCACCATACACAATCACAAATTCCAGAAGCGGCCCCATGACTGCATAAGGCTTTGGCGGGAGCACAAACCATACAGTCCACCATCAGTTGCCCTGGAGATGGCAGAACCGGAAAGCTGATTGCATTCCTAGGTTCTATTAAGTCTTCTGATGCTGCCCAGACCCCACACAATGTGCTGGCCAGCGCAACGAATCTTGATATCTGAAAGCCCAGTTCCTTTAGTTCTGTGATAAGTTGTTTTATCATTTGTGTGCTGATTTCTTTCTCCCATTTGATGTGTCTTGCTTTCATTTTCCCAATATTTTACTGCTGGTTTCTGTGACATGACAGGTTCCCAAAACGAGGTGCAGTGGATGAAAATGAAATAAGAAAGACAAAAATTATAGGATCGGGGGGGGGCACAGTCTCTGAGACTGATCTGGGGGACCACAGTCTCTGAGACTGAAGTCCTGACTACAGTTTTTTTTTTTTTTTCTGGCTACTGATTAGGATCTTTTCTTTTCCAAATGGAGAAATGGGGAATGGGAGGGGAAGTGTGCAGATCAGTGAGAAGATGGTACTTTATGTCAGGGGCTGTACCTTGGCCTTCCGGGCATTCACTATTAATATTCTTCTGGATGTATCATAGCAAAACATCTCGTGCTGTCCCAGCAGCGTTCCACTGGGACTAAGCTTCTATTTTCATTTCCTTTACACTTAAGGGTTTGCAAGATTTCCTCCAGAACAAATGGTCATATGGCCAAGTCAGGTTCTAAATCCCATAGAGGTTACCCATAGTAAGGTAAACTACTGAATATGCTTCTCCACAGTTTACCATTGGGCTTTCTACTGAACTTATCCAACTTATTCTTTATTTCATATTTGTTTATACTTGTAATGGTTGCTCCTTATTATATTTCTAGCTTCTCAGACCTCTCATTGGCTCTGTAAATGTTCCTTCAATAGTCTTCTATGTTTATCTCACAGTGGCAAGCATCTCTTGTGTTCTCTGGATTGCTGTGTAGTCTTTAGAGCTGTGCTGTCCCACACAACTCATTCCTTTGATCTCACATTTTGCCTTTATTCTGATTTCTTTCCCATTAAATAATAACCTGAAATATATATCAATACCTGGTTATATATGACTAATATACTGCCTCTTTCATTTGAAATATGTGTGCACTGAGAAAAATAAAGATGCTGCGAAACAGAATTCACAGTAAGATGGCATGAAGTCAACTGTATATCAGCTGGACTGAGTCACCTTGTGAATGAACATTGATAAAGGATCATCTCTGAGTGTATCTTAAAGAGTGTTTTTGGATGCACATAACGTTGGCACTGGTGGACAAAGTGAAGCAAATTATATTCCAAGTTAATTGGGCTCAGCAAATCTGTCCAAAGATGATAGAATAAAAAGTTTGAGTAAGAACTCATTTATTTGGTCTCATTGCCTTTAAGTTCAGACACTCATTTCCTGACTTCAATGTGGGTTTGGACCAGAATGACAACTCTGACTCTTCAGGGCTTCCAACCTGATGCTTGCAGTTTGAGCAACTACTCAGCTTCCAAGGATCAAACAGATTCTGAGGAGGAAACACTCAATCAGTAAATGACCTTGTATTTTTGTCTTTTCCTTTCATTCTGTTTTTATTTTTTCTCTCTTCTCTTCTCTTCTCTTCTCTTCTCTTCTCTTCTCTTCTCTTCTCTTCTCTTCTCTTCTCTTCTCTTCTCTTCTCTTCTCTTCTCTTC
>PVJA010053540.1:0-11935 GCA_004027025.1 Myocastor coypus
CATTTTCCTTTTCTTTTGCCTTATTTATTTATTTATTTATTTATTCATTTTTGTCAGGACCAGAGTTCAAACTCATGACCTTGCACTTGCCAGGCAGGCACTTGTGCCACGGAGCTACCTCCCGGGCCCCATTTTCCTTTTCTCTGTATGTGAAAACTCTGGTGCCCAGGAGGGGTCGGCAGGTGGCCAGAGTGCTCCAGAATAAGAGCTCTGTATGTTGGGTGTTGGGGCAGGGAGAAGTCACCTGGGAGTAGCAGTTTGGGTGCCCAGGCAGCTGGTTTCCAGAGTCTCCTCACCTGGGCACTCCTTCAGCATCCTCGGTCTGAGAGAATACTCTGTGCAGGATCTGGTCTCCCTCTCCCCTTGCTAGGGCATACCCCTGCCCCAAGGCCCCTCAGATGGGCTTCAGCTGAGTGGATCTGCTTTGATGACTGCCATCGTTTGCTTTGGGGTTTCTGTTTTGTTTTTGAGGCAAGGCCTTATTGTATAGTCAAGCTGGCCTTGAAGTCATGGTGATCCTCCTGCCTCAGCCTCCCTCCTAGGCGCCTGGATTTATAGAAATGTGCTACCATGCCTATCAGGTCTTGCTGCATAGTTCGAGCTGGCCTTGCACTCACTGCAATGCTGGACCTCAGTTCAAGGTGTGCCACCGTGCTTGACATCTTAGGACAGCTTTGTCTGGGGCAGGGCTGGGAGGGGACAGGATACTGGAAGCCCAGACCACCCACTTGGCCCATGTACCCACTGGATTTTGCCTGGAAAGTGGCCCCCACCTGCTTGCAGGTGCCCCTGAGCAGGCTGCGACACTCTTCTGGCCTCTTGGTGGCCAGTTGGCTCACAGTTGGTGGGTCCTCTCAGAACTGTAAACCCAAGCACTGTGTGACCTGGCAGAGGTCCCTGCATCTCTGTAGGATGCAGTTCCTGCTCCTCCAGCTGCCATGGGCCATGAAGGCTCTTCAGGCTGCCATGCTTGGCCTTCAGCCCCTGAGGCCTGGAGCCCCCATCTGCTATGAGCCACCAACTCTGTCCATTTTGGAAATAGTTCTCACCCAGGCCCCCTCCTCCACCCTGAAGTCTCCTTCTCCAGTCTCCCAATGTCCCTGCCAAGTCCACCTGCCCAGAAGCCTCCCTGCCCTCCCTCTGCCAACTCAGGGTAAGGGTTGGCGGGCCGGTGAATACACATGTGTGGGAGCCCACTGTTGTAACAGGTACTGTAGATGTGAGTGAATTATGTAGTGGCATGATTCATAGAACTTAAGAGTGATAAATGTGTGTGAATGTGAGAGTATGTGCCTGTGTGTGACTGTATGTGGGCGTGAACGAGTTTCTGCACTTGTGTATGAGTATGTGGTCTGCATGTGCATGAGTGTGTAAGGTGTATTGGGCACATGCGTGTGCATGACTGCGGGTAATGTATATGGGGACATGCATGTCCATACATGTGGGTGATATATGGGGGTATGAGTGGGGATTGCATTGCATGTGTGTGGATGGCATGTAAAGGGCACATGTGTATGAGTGTAACTGGTGTAGAGGACATGCATGAACATTCCATGTGTGGGGGTGATGTCGAAGGGTACCGGCAGGGCCTGGGAAGGACGTGCGCACGCTCACATGTGGGGCACATGTAGGCATGCATGTCTGTGAGTGTTGCAGGTGTGAGGGAAACTGCGTGCATGCGTATGGCGGGCATGAGCACCCATGAGTGTGTGTGACATGGGCACATGTGTGCATGAGTGTGGGTGGTTGTGCAGGGGAATGGGTGTGGTTTTTGTGTTGAGCATGTGAATGCATGATGTAGATGGTGGGTATGTGTGAGTGTGTGCGGTTTGTGTGGGGCATTTGTTTGCATGTATGGGAGTGGCATAAGTGAAGCATGCATGTGCCCAAGTGTGGGTGCTGAGTGGAGCATGTGTTCACTTGAATGACTGAGTGACTGATGTGGAGGCCACGTGCGTGCATATACCTGGGTCAGATGTGGGGCATACAAGTGTGGCTGATGCATGTGAGGGCATGCTTGTATGTGCAGCTATGTGATGTGGAAGGGCAGCATGTTTGAAATGTTGGTGACATGTATGCAAGTGCCAGTAGGTCAGGGAAGGTGTGGCACATGGTAGTTCATGAGTGTGTGCACCGCCTGGTGCTTCCCATGGGTAGCCCTGCCCTGGCCCCACGTTTGGTGCTGACTCGCCCCAGAAATGGGCCATGGCTGTGGCCCACCCAGGACCTGCCGTGGGGACAGTGAGCCAGCTGGGCCTCAGTCTCGTGGTCAGGCTTACCTTGTCGGAGTAGATGGACATACGGGTGGTCAGGCCCAGGACGGGGATGCGGTAGAAGCCGGCCGTATAGGAGACCGGGGTGGGCGTGAAGTGGTCATTGGGGGTAGGCGGGTGGCTAACCAGGATGGCATAGACCTGCGGACACAGGAGACAGGGTCACCCTGTGGAGGGGTCCCGGTGACTCTCTCAGTGCAGGTATAGCCACAGACACCCATGAGGCTGGACAACCAGCCTGTCACCATTCTCTGACCAGAAACCCACTATAGAGTTGGTCAGGCAGGACAGCAGGGCCTGGGATGGCACACATGCCTCTCTGCAAAGGCCAGCAGGCCCTTGAGGGCTACACGTGGTGGGTCAGGAGCCCCTGCTGGGAGACGATTTCTCTGTAGTGCACTAGGGTGGGCTCATGATATGGCTGTTCCATGCTGACTTGGGCACCTGGACCAATCTGTGTCCTGCCCTTGGGGGCCAAAGTCAGGGTGGAGAGGATACCAAAGCTGAGGCCCAGGCAGGCAGCCTGAGGGGAGAGCGTCACCTGGGGGCACCACAGAAGCCTGTGGCCCCTTTTGTTAGTGTCCCACATACGGGCCACAAGACATGTGAAGCAGGTTACAGATTGGCTCTGACTGCTAATCATACATCCCCCAAGGCCTAGCACTGAGTTTGCAGAGACGGAAGCCCCTCTCTCTTTCCAGCCCCGACTAAAGCCAGTGTTGAGGTTCCTCATACGTCCATGGGGGGGGCAATCCCTTGCCCCCGCAGCCACAGGTACCATCAGCTCCTGTCCTGGGAACCAGCTGGGGGATGAGGGCTTTGTGTTCACTTGCAGGTCCCACGCCCATGTTCTGGGAAAGCTGCAGTCAGCAATTTGCTGTGGTGCTAGCTACTCTGAGGGGCTGCGCCCCCAGGCAGGCATACGTAATCACGTGCCTGGGGCTGCTGCGTGTCCCTGTCTGCACCTCTGCAGCATGCCCTGGAAGTGCATCTGTGACTGACTTGTGATGTTCCGGTGCACAAGTGTTTGCCAGTGCCTGTGTGGGTGTGAGTGTGTGTGCCCACAGGGGCATGCCTGTGAGGGCAGCCCTGGGTCTGTCTCCTGTCCTGACAGGACGGCTGCAGTGCAGGGATTCCTGGCTGCCTGAGATTCAGCAGCAGGAGGCTATGACAGGCACAGGCTCCGAGCCCCATCCTCCCCACAGCATGCTCTGTGCCCTGGCACCCATGCGCAGTCCCCACTTCCACCCCCAGAGCACTCTGCCTCAGCACTCGGGCCATTTCCATCTCAGGCAACCGTGGGTGGTGGAAGAGAGGAGGAAGGGAAAGGGAGTCTAGCAGCGGAAACAAAGATGGCCTCGGATCCCCTGCGTTGGAGCCCACCGTGCCCTCTGCCCTCGCAAGTCCCCAGCGCCACTGACCCGGTGGCGTAGTGCTGTTGGCCACACACTGGCCAGGGCATGGAGCCCAAGAGCCTCCCTAGGGCCAGCCCAAGGGGCAGTGACTGGTCTGGGGCTCAGACAGGGCACCAGCAAATGCTGGCGTTTGCCTTTCAAGGACACGTGCCCCTGCAGGAGTAGCCGGAGAGCTTAAGGTGACCTCTTCATGGCAGTGAGAGGACCGGAAAGGGTGGGATGAAACCAGGGGTGGGGGAGGGGGCGGCCGGGCACCTGGCTGGAGATGAGGTCCTCGCACACCGACAGGGCCATTTGGATGGCGTTGGGCTTGTGGGTGACAGAGGTGGCGTTGAGCTGGATCTTCCAGGAGCCGTGTCTCTTGTTGGCCTGGTTCACGGCCTCACGGAACATCTGTTCGTGCTTGCGCGTGCTCAGCACGGCGCCGATGTTGACGATCTTGGGGTCGCAGGCGGCGCGGGCGAAAGAGCAGGAGAAAAGCAGAGCGAGGGTCAGCAGGCTCATGGTGCTCATGGGCTCGGGCCGCGCGGGCCTGGCGGGGGGCGGCGGCGCGTTGCTTGCTGGCTGGGGCTGGCCGCGTGCTGCGCGAGGCTCACTGCCTGGCGCTGTCCGCGGTGCTGAAGCCGGAGTCCCGGAGAGGACTCTTCGGCTGCGCGACCGCGGCCGACGCGCTGCGGAGACTGCGGCAGCTGCGGAGCCGCGGTCGGGTGCCGCGTCCCCCGCCCCCCGCTTCCCGACGCGGAGCGAGGGGGCGCGCGCCTGCGTCAGCGTGATCGGGGGCGCCCGCGCGTGTGCACGTGCGCGCGCGGGCCTGTAGGGTCCTGGCTAAGCGCGCGACGTGCGCTGTCTGAGCCCGCACGAGCTGAGATGGGGCGGAGGTGTCGAGGTCCGTGCTACTACAGCACCTGTGCCCGCAGTGTCCGCGTGAGGGAATGCGTGGCGTGCCGCGCGCGCGCGCGCGCCCGCCCTCACGCCCAACCAGTGATATTTTGTGACCAACTCTTCTGCCAAGGAGACCCAGGGGTGTGGAGACGCCCGAAACCATGCCTCTGCTGGGAGGAGGGGGTACTGAGGCTCCCCTTCCCCAAGACTCAGAAATGTGAGCGAGGCCACATCTGCTTGACCCCTGGACTTAGACCCTCCCCACCCCGAGGGTAGGAAAAGCAGCAGTGAAGATGGCTCTCCACACGTGGGAGCACCTGGGGCTCAAAATTGGCTAGGAAGACACCAAGACCAGAGGGACTGACGCCGGATAGAGTTGGATACTAGGCCGCCAAGGTCTCGGTACCGCGGGTCCTTCCTCTCTGCCCTCCGCAGCCCATCTCCTAGTGAACGCAGGCCCTCCCAGGGCCTCCCTCCTCTTCCTTGCCGTCTTCCGCTGCTAATCCCTGGTTCCCGCATCCCCTAACAACTCAAAAAGACAGCTGAAGCTGCGCCCCTTCCAGTGATGTCGCCGTTTCCAATAGCAACCAGGATTCTCCAAACTCAACTGCAAAAGTCCCAGTGGGGACAAAGCGGAATAGTCTCACACCTCAGCACTTCCCTGAGCAGTACATTGCAGCCCCAGCCCCATTGGGTCACTATCTCCTCTAGAGCTCGAGGTAGAGCAGGGACAGTGGCCCGGGCCCAGCTCCCAGCTCAGCCTCTCTCAGTGCTGAGGTGTTCTCTGTGGGGACTCCTGCCTGTTCCCAGCTGCAATCTCTAGATCTTCTCTGTCCCCAAATGGGGAATGCCACAGAAGGAACAGCAGCCTGAAGAGGCCTGGGTGGCCGTAGGGTATGCATCCAGCTGTAGGGCAGCTGCCACTGGTCCTGGAGCCTGAGTGCAGAGCAGTCAGAGGTCAGCAGGCTCCTTGCTGCCCAGCTGGAGCCCAAGACTGGCCGCTCAGGGACTGTTTATACCAAGGAGGTGATGGAGCTTTGCAAACCAGAGCACAGGACTGACTCTCCTGGGCAGCAGTCCTCAAGCCTTTGTTCCAAACCCCTTCGAGGGGTCACAGTGGTGTTGGCAGGGAGGAGGCTACCCCTCAGTGTCTCTCCTGGCTCTGTCCTGCAGATTCTCACATGGCGCCCATCTCCCAGCAGAAGGCCGGAACCTCCCATGTCCTGCAGCCATGACAGATTGGCCAGCCTAGGCTGGGATCCAGGAGGCTATGGGCAGGACGTAGAGGCCCAGGGCTGCCCTCCAGGTGTCCCTTCCGGCCCCCAGGCCCTTCCTGTGCTGACAGCCAACCTTGGGTTGCTACTTCCCTCTTAACCTCCAAACCCTTGACTTTGCTCCACTGGCCAAGGTTTGTCACATGACCCAGGCAGAACACTCAGATTCTTCCCTAGAATCTTGGCCAGCTCCCATCCTGGGAGGGGAATCTCCAGGAGTGAACTCGGCCCCCATCTGAGGCTACCTGTCCTCGGGAGGACACTCCCTGGAGAGGAACTGACAGGAGGCAGGGGGTGGGGCCGGGACATGGATGGGAGCCACGAGAGCAGACTTCCCTGAGCATGTGGGCCATGCGGGTGGTGCAGGCTTTCTCGCTGATGTTCCGCATTCTGCCTTCCCAGCACCAAGAGCTGCACATGAACATGAACGCACTGGGTCTGGGCAGGACACTGCAGGGCTGGGTGCAGCAGGGAGAAAGTTAGGTGCCTGAACTTCGCTCCTGTTGGAGCATTTGCGCACATTGGGTTCTGCAGAAACAAAGAGGAATGCTGAATGTCACAGAGTGATGGGAACGGCTGGGGCTCAGCGCACGGCTACAATTGCTTTGGCACAGCACGCCTTTCCTGAGGGGAAACCCAGTTCCTCGGCTTGAATGTAGAGTGGACTTACCAATGTCCACTCACATCCTGGCTGACAGAGCGTCACTGTTTCTCAGAGTAGCCTCAGTCTTCCAAACTCAAGATCTTCCTGTTTCAGCCTCCCAAGTAGCTGGGATGAAGAGCATGTCCACCGCACTTGCCTCTGGTGGCTCTCTTGTAATGAACAAAATGTGACAGAAGCTGTGCTGTACAATTTCAGAGATGAGGTGAGAAGAATACCTTCCACTATGCACTCGGCCTTTAGGTCACTGCTGTGGAGATGCAGTTGTGCCAGGAGAGTGGAGTGTGGACAGGAACTCCGTGCTGTGTGTGTGAAGCACATGGGTGCTCCCAGGCATGAGAGCCCTGGCTGATATCCCCACGTGGCCTCTGAGAGGCAGAGCAGAAAAGCGGGTGGTGTCCTGCTGTCCCTGCCCCTTAGACATGGTGAGCTGATAAATGCTTACTGGTTTAAGCACTAGGTTTTGAGGGCATTCGCCATATATCAACAACACCTAACTCATGCAGGGTGCTCCTTGCAGCCATGCCTGGTCTAGAAGATGTCTGAGAAAATAGCTAAACAAATAGCGTCAGCCATGAGGTGCCAAGGACAGTGTCCCTGGCAAGGAGAGGTGGAGAGAAGGCATGGGTATGACTCGGTGCCTGGTGAGGGGGTCAGCAAGAAGAAGGCAGTTAGGGAACTGGCTAGAGTCCATGGGCGGGTCCTGAGCTTTGTGGGCCACGGGAGGCTTCGGCTGCAGTAACCATGAAATGAGAAGCCACAAGAGGCTGATATGTCTCAGTTTACAGTGAAAAGGATTGAGATGGGCCTGGTGGCACACACCAGTAATCCCAGATCTTGCGTGGCTGAGGTGGGAAGATGGTCACGAAGAGTCCAGGCCAACCTGGACACAGAGCGAGATACTGCTATGAGATAAGGAAGAGACGAAGCAGGGAATATGAAGTGCAGTGGACCCAGAACAACTCCTGGGTTTCTAAAGAGACCACCTGCCACTCCTCAGTGAGGGTATAGGGGGAGCAGGGTGGAAGCCTCTTGAAGTAGGGGAAGTTGGGGAAGTTTAAAGCTTCCATGAAACACTGCTGTCAGCCTCACACATTTGCTATGGTGCTCTTTTATTTCTGTTGGGTAATGCTGGGGACCTGGCTAAGACCCCCACCCGCTGTGTAAGGTGTACGGAGGAGGCTGAAATAAAAGACAGACAATTTAGTAACGTGTAAGGGGGCTGGGAGGCCAGTGCCTCAGAATAGAGAGAGACAAGGTCCTCTCTGGCAAGGCCACCATGGACTGTACACAGTACACACACTTTAGAAGGAATGGGGTGCTTGTCCTAGAGCAGTGTGGTGGGACAAAGGTGACCTCAGACATCCTCTGTACTCAGATTACAATCTGTGCTCCCTAACAAGGTGGAGATTTCTAATTTACTTTAGGTTCTTCTTTGACATTTGGGTGATTGAAAAGTATGTTGTTTAATTTTTTTTTCTGATTTTTTGAGATAGGGTCTCACTATGTAGTCCAGGATGCCCTTGAAGTTACTAAGTACCCGGGTGTAAGCTCCAATTTGGAGTAATCCTCCTGCCTTAGACTCCCCAGTTCTGAGATTATAGGCATGTGCCACTATGACCCAGCTGGAGATTTTCCAGTTAAATTTCAGCTACTGGTTTTTACTTTTACTTTTTTTTTTTTTTTGACTGCATCTTGGTATGTAGTCTTCAAACCCATGGCAAGACTCCCGCCCCAGCCTCCCACATACTGGGATTACAGGCATGTGTCACCATGCCTAGTGATTTTTACTTCACTTTTTAAAAATATATTTAGTACCAGGTCTCCAGGGTCTCACTACACAGATCAGACTCATAGAGATCGTTCTGTTTGCAGCCTCCCCAGAGTACTTCATTTTTTAAAATTTTTATTTATTTATTTGTTTGTTTTATATTATGGCTGGCTCAGCCTTCCCTGAGGGTGGGACTGCCAGGGACTGCAGGATGTGGTGCCAGGGATTGAACCACAGTCCCTGTGGTTGCCTAAGCTTTCCTAAGCAGGCACTTTAGACCACTGAACCGTCTCACTGGCCTGAGTACTTCATTTTTAATATGACTTGAGAATATACTTTGTATGACTTTAAATACACTGTGCCTTATCATCATCTGGGATATGGGGAATGTTCTCCGTTCACCTGCCGTTGCACAGGGGGTTCTTCAAAGGTAGATGAGTCTCACGTTTCTTTTCAGAACTGGGAATAGAACCCAGGCACTTGCTTGCTCTAGGCAGTGCTCTGCTCTTAAAGTACATCCCTGACTTTCTGAAGTAAGGGCTTCCTGAGGGTAGCTGGATTAGGCTTGCGGGCTACTACAGCAGATCACAGCCTATTTAACTTTCACTTTTCTGGAATAATGATGTGGAGCATCTGTTCATGTGCTTATTGGCTGTTGTTCTATCTTCTTTGGAGAAACTGTAGCAAAAAATGCCAGCCCGGCCAGTATACTACAGTTGCCTTGGTGACAATTCTTGTTCCAGTTCCAGTTGCTCTTGTCTCTTAGAAAGGCTGGTCGCTGTGATGAACACTGTAAGTACTCTACCTCTCTACCACCACTGCAACTTTATAAAAACCTCCCTCCCTTCTTCACCTTTAAGTCCTGACACTTTGAGCTACGATTCCTCGTTGGTGCCCATCTGGCATTACATAAATCCGCCCCCAGATCCTGGCTATCATTTCATCTACTTTTTTTTTTCTTTTCAAGGTACCAGGGATTGAACTCAGGGCCTTGTGCTTGTCAGGCAGGCACTTATGCAGCTGAGCTACCTCCCCAGCCCCCCTGGCTATCATTTCAGTGTTTCTGCTTGCCGTTACATCTGGTGTGTCAGCTGGGAAGAGCAACCGTGCTGACCTCTTTGGTCACTGAGCATGGCCCTGTGGACAGAGCCAGGACTGCACTAGGTCCTTGCCTTTGAGATTTCTCTAGTCCCCTTGGAGACCTGGCAGAGGATTCCTGGCTACTTGCTGGAGTGGCTCACGTCAGACCTGTCTGTCTATCTGACTGTCTGCCTGCCTGATTCCAGTAAGACCCCCCAGGGGCACCCCATAGCCTGTCAGTCTTGCTCAACTCAAGGAGGAAGGATTCATTAGTCAGGGCCACCCCGGAGAGAAGGGGGTTGCAATGTTTAGCCCCTGAGTACTGTCGAGAGGATGTGTGGGTGAGTGGAGCAGCCAGCGTGAGCGCGGGCTGAGCCATCAGGGCACCAAGAATGGGAAGCCCTGGGTGCAGGGGCTGATGGGCCTCACCTTTGTCTCTGTGGCAGTCAACACATGGCATAACAGGGGCATCGCACCCTCCTTGGCGCCAGGTGAGCATCTGAATGGTCTCCCTCTGAGGGACACCCACCCTTTGTTGTACCATTGTTCAAGGCTATACAACACACACCTAGGAAGTCAGAGTTGGGAATTAGTCAAAACTCTGGCAGGAAAAATGGCTTTTACAGAATTCAAAATGAAACAAACAAACAAGACAACACGAAACCAAGCTGCTCCTGCATGTCAAAGAAAAAAAAAAGGCCAAAGAGGCCCATTCCTCCTGAGAACACCATCGCCCTCGTTAGCTACCAGTTTCTGCCAATACCTGTAGTTTCACTCCCTGCCCCGGACTCTTCTATTTGCAGCCAGTTGATCTGGATCTGGTAGCCAAGGCGTGCATTTGGTCATGGGGCCACGCCTCAGGGCTATGCCTGTCCTGGTCAGATGGCATCGTTTTTAAGCCCACCTAAGATGACTGTCAGCAGTTCCAAGTTCCACAGTTCGACTGAGGATAAAGTGGACCATAGGCCTGAAGAATGAGTTCTCACGGCCTTTGCCAGTGGATGCCCTGCCTGGAAACCTAAAATCAGTCAAGTGCTCCTCAAAGACATCAAAGATGGGGAACAAAAAAGCAAAAGAGTGGGGATGATGGACACACAAAAAATAAATTCCCTCTCCATCTGTGAGATACAGAGAAACCTGACTATCCAGGCTGCCGCAACCTGAACCGCTCCTCACCCTGTCGGGCATGGATGGACAGACAAGTTGAGCTCCATCAAATCGGACCCCTGAGAAGAGCCTATGGTCATGACGAAAGTTAGGGGCAAAACTCTGACTTTCCTGGTAGACAGTGGAACAGAGCTATGCCTTCTGAAGCTGCCTTCTGAAGCTGCCTCTGCCAAAAACTTACCATCACCAGGGCAACTGGGGCTCTTGCCTCTCGCCCCTCCTGCCAGGCACCAACTTGCAGCCTGGGGGGACATCTCACCAGCATGAATTCCAGCATAAGCCAATCTCCATTCAGCTTCTGGAAAGAGGCCTTGTCTTCACGTAAGAAAACACTGTCTTCTTTACACCAAGCCAATTAGCCTCCCTCTCCTTGAATCCTGCACGTTCCGCTTGGATTGTTCCCTCAGAGGGAGATGACGCATGCCCCAGGCCGAGTGCAATCCTGAAGTTCTGGAAGTTCTCTTCCCAGAGGTATGAGCCGAGACTCACCCCTGGGCACACCCCAGACTGCTCCAGCCACAATCTTGCACTCTGCGGTCCCCAGCTCAGACACCCTTCTTTGACTGCTACCTCCAGGTGCCGCCTGGTTCATCTGCATGGATTTAAAGATTCCTTCTCCTGTTTCAGAACTACCCCAGGTAGTCAGCCCCTCTTTGCCTTCAAAGAGAAGATCCAGAGATGGGATTAAAAGGCCAGTTCAGTTGGACTGGCCGCAAGGGCTTGGGAAGCTGTGACTCTCCCTGACTTTGGAGGTGGCTCATCAACAGGTAGGGCTACTGTGGGACAGCCTGTTCTCTGTCCCCTCCTGCCGGAGTTCATGACATGTTTATAGACCGTGAAACTGCTGAAATGCCGTGCTCCTGCCTGTAAAGCCTGCGCACTGGCTCCAAGACATCAGTGACACATGACTGTCCTCCGATACATTGCCTCAGTCTTCTGTCACCCACAGCCTGCTGGTACACTGGCCTGGACCTAAAAATGCCTTCTTCCGCCTTTGGCTCCTGTCAGCCAGCCCCTCTTGGCCCTTAAATGGAAAGACCCCAGTTCTGAACTCAAAGGTCAGTTGACATGGACTCAGCTTCCCAGAGAATCAAAACTTTGAGCCAGGGCTATTATAATTGTTTCCCCTCTTTGGAGAAGCCCTCACAGCTGTCCACGCCAGCTTCCCGGCACAAAACACCACTGCTCTTCTGATTAATGACACCCAAGCTGCCTGTTAGATGGCCACAAAGGCCCTGCTGCAATATCTGGCAGAAACTGGCTCCAAGAAAGAAACTCCACAAATTAAAAAAAAAAAAAAAAGTTTTTAAATCTTTTATTCATTTATGTATTTGGCACAGGGTCTTGCTACACAGCTTGGACTCAGAGTGATCCTCCTCGGGGCCTGGCAGGATGGCTCAGTGGTCTAAAGC
>PVJA010053541.1:0-11935 GCA_004027025.1 Myocastor coypus
CGAACTCGCACTGATCCTCCTGCCTCAGCCTCGCGAGTGCTGGGATTACAGGCGTGCGCCACCACGGCCGGCTCGTTGTTGTTGTTGTTTGTCAGGTTTTCTGTCCTGGCAACAAAAAAAAAAAAAAGTAACTGAGGGGCCCGGCGGGATGGTTCAGTGGTCTAAAGCGCCTGCTTGGGAAAGCTTGAGCGGCTTCAGGGACTGCAGTTCAATCCCCGGCACCACATGCTGCGCCAGCCCTGCCCTCAGGGTGGGCTGAGCCGGCCATAAAAATGAGTGAATAAATAAAGGTTCTGAAACAAGAAAAAATAAATAAATAAAATTAAAGGAGGAGGAGTAGGGAGGGGAAGGGGAAGGGGAAAAAATAAAATAAAATTAAATTAAATTAAAAAAAAAAGTAACTGAGACGCTCCCCCAAGTCCAAGCCTGTGACCACGTGGTTGCGTGCGTTGCTGGGGACGCTCGTCTCCCGGACGCAGGAGCTCTCAGCCCTTGCTCCGCACCGCTTGCCTTGGTGGCGCTGGGGCTGGTGTTCATGCAGAGACCAGTGATGGCCGGGGTCCTGTCAGGCCTCCCTCCTTCTCTGCTGTCTTCCGCTGGCGCTGCAGGCTGTCCTCTGTCCTAAGCCCTTCGGCAGTGGAGCTGCCCAGAGGGGTCACCGTGGACTGAGAACTGCTCGTTCTCTCCACCCACTCTGGAAATGTGTCAAGGTCCTGCTCTCTCCCCAGTGTGTCTTCAGGCCTGTGGGGCGTGCTCACCCGGTTCCTTTACACTGTGTCCCAGACCTGCCCGGTCCTGCTGTGGTCTGGTCTGTCAGCGCAGACCTGGAGCCTGGAACCTGGGCCCGAGCTCCCGACAAGCCGCCACCAGCAGCGAGCCCTGCAGCCCAGGCACCGCTGTGGCCGCCGCCGTGGACAGCTCCGCTGTGGGATCCGAGAGCCGTGTTCCTCATGCATAGCCAGCGCTGAGCGGCTTGTGTCTGGGCCGCTGTGCCATGTGGTCTGTCACACATGCGCAGCCTCAGGCACCTGGGCAGTGCCCAGCCACCGAGCGCATCCCCGTCCCCTTGGCCCCCAAGCGCCGAGAACCTCATGTCTCAGCTGCTGTTGCTTGTTCCGCTGAGCAGCTCCTGCCCCTGGCAAGCTCTGGCGGCATCCCCGGGGACACTGGTGGAACTCGCTGCAGGCCACCCGCCCAGCTTCGAATCAGTACATGCTCACTGGCTGGCTTTGCTTCTAAAACGTTTGCAGTGCTGGGAATCAGGCCCCAGCTCTTGCACATATCGGGCAAGTGTTAGGGTTTGTATGCCGCTGCCCCCCCAAAGCCTCACGCACATCCCTTTCTGCAGGAGGCTTTTGAGTCCATCTCTAAGAGTTGCCAAAGTCCCAGCAGTTTCAGCACTGCTGAAAAGTCCAAGTCCCAAGTTTCCCCCAAGATCCAAGATAAACTTGCAGTTGTGAGCCCCTACACAAATGAAAAATTAAATTTATCGAACGTTCAAAGGCACAAGATAAACATTGCCCTTCCAAAAGGTATACACAGGAGGATACAAACCACTGGGGCCAAAACAAGTCCAAAATCCAGCAGGGCAAACATGAAGTCCCGTAGTTCCATGTGGAATATCCGAAGCAATCTGTGGCAAATTGTGAGCTCCACGTGGCTCACCCTTAGGGCACTGCATGGCTCTGTGGTTGTAGCTTCCATGGCTTCTCTCTTAGGTTGGAATCATCCTGGACACAGTGGCGAAGTCTCACGGTCTTGCTATGTAATTCAGGCTGCTTTCAGTTATGAAACCTCCAGTCGCTGTGAGCTAAATAAACCTTTCCTCCCCTAAGCTTGTGTGTCAGGTGTTTGTCCCAGCAAGGAGAGAGAACTAAGAAAGACTGCAAGAAATTTAGCACTCAGGGGCTGGGCGTGGTGGCTCACGCCTGTAATCCCAGCACTTGGGAGGCTGAGGCAGGAGGATCAGTGTGAGTTAGAGACCAGCCGGGGCTACAAAAGTGAGCTGAGGGCCAGCCTGAACTGCACAGTGAGACCCTGTCTCAAAAAGACAAAAAGAAGAAGAAGAAGAAGAAGAAGAAGAAGAAGAAGAAGAAGAAGAAGAAGAAGAAGAAGAAGAAGAAGAAGAAGAAGAAGAAGAAGAAGAAGAAGAGGAAGAGGAAGAGAAAAAAAAAAAAAAAAGAAATTTAGCACTGAGCTATATCCCCTACCCAAAAGTTTCGTGTTTTCCACACAATATCTGACTTTGTAGTCCAGGTTGACCTTCAACTCTGGGCAGTCCTGCCTCAGCCTCCCAAGGGCTGGGTTTCGAGGTGTGCACCACTACTTCCAGCAACAAGCTTTTAAGATAATGTCCAAGACCAAAAGGTATCACTCAGTATTAGGCCACTTACTAAACCCTGGGTTCCACCCCTAGTGCTGAAAAAAAAAAAAAAAAAAAAAAAAATCCACACTTGCTCATGGTAGCATGCGCCTGTGCTCAAAGGAACTCTGGGGACAAGGCAGGGAATTCTCTTGAGCCCTGGATTTGAGACTGAGTGACACAGCGGACTCCATGTCAAAAATAGACCACAAACAATAAATAAAAAATGGCCAAGCCAGGCATGGTGGCATGTGCCTGTAAGCCCAGCCCTTGGTTGGCTGAGGCAGGAGGATAGCTGCACGTTTGAGACCAACCTGGGCTACAAAGGGAGCTCCAGGACTGATAGGTTCTGGCCCTAGCAGGAACTGCTGAAATCATCATGGTGGTCATCGGATATGGCCGCAGCCCCTAAAGCCCAGCTCCCCCAAGACCCCTCCCCACCCTTCTCCAACTCAGCCCAGGACATTATTTACTTCCACCCTTCTCACCACTGGCAGCTTTTGGGGGAGCTGTTCCACTGTCCTCGGGTAGAGGGCCAGACCCTTGCGTCCTGCCAAGGACAAGCGGCGCCCCTCACAGTTCAGTAAACCGCAGCCTGAGTCCGGATCTCTCATCCATCTAGCAGACAGACACCGACTGCGTTCGTTCCCTAACTGGCGCCCTAAGGCAACACAGCCCCTGTTGGTCATGAAGAAGGGCTCCCCCCGCCCGTCCCCTCGCCCCCCCTCCGTGTTGACTGGGTGGATCAGTCTCGGGAAACCCCTCAGTGCTTCCTTTTGGGGAACAGGGGTGACAACCACCTTCTCTGTTTTGAGGTTTGTTTGACTCAGCCTTAACTAGACAGTCTCCACTGACTACGAGTCTCGGACTTGTACCCTTCAGCACGACCGTGGGAAGCACTCTTGGGCAGCCTCGAAGAAACACGCGTGAGGACGCCGTGTCCGCGCTTGGCTTCCTGGGCCCCCGAGAAGTCCTAAACCTAAGCGATTCACCTTCACGTGGACTGACCCCGACACTCGCCGTTCTCGGCCACGCGTGTGGACAGCCCCCCCTCGGCGGTTCAGACGTAGCCCTCGCTTCCTTGGCCAAGCCCTCGCTGCTGCTCTCGGAACCCTTGACCTCAAGCCCAGCCTGCTCCTCCAATACACAGATGACCTCCTCCTTTCCCTCCCAAGCCTGCCCTGGCCCCACAGCACACAGCTTCTCTTCTCG
The DNA here is from genome assembly GCA_004027025.1 of Myocastor coypus. Classification (NCBI taxonomy): domain Eukaryota; kingdom Metazoa; phylum Chordata; class Mammalia; order Rodentia; family Myocastoridae; genus Myocastor; species Myocastor coypus. The sequence continues at coordinate 3,575 of PVJA010053541.1, forward strand.
ATTTTCTGACAGAGCGACGTTACAGGGTCTCTCCCTTCAAAGCTCAGACGACCTCCCCAAAGCCAAATATCGAGAGCCCCCCCTCATCCCTGCTACTCCTGCGACCCCCTTGCCGACCACAAAGCCCTTCTTCATGACCTTAAACAAGTCCTCTCCTTCCCCGGTTTGGCTAATTTCTTCAGCCTCTGGGTTCCCAGCTTGGCTTTCCTATCACAGCCTCTCCACAAGACATCAAAAGAAGGTTCCCTGTTGGAGCCCTTCACCACACTGCTCTCAGACATTCCTCCTTTGACAGGACGCAACAGACCCTCCTAAGGGCCCCAGCTCTCTCTTGCTTTACCCAACCCAGCTCAGCCTTTACCCTACACACCAGCTCTCAGGGGCACCGCACAGTGCATGCTTTAGGACATAAAAAGAGACCACCTTTTCAGGCAATAGCTGATCTTTCTAAACAACTAGACAGTGCGGCTCACAGACAGACCCCGTGTCTCCACACACACCAGCTGCCACACCAACACAAGAGACAAAGTGTTCACTTTCGGACCATCTACCGCAGTCCACTCGCCCTGTCAGTTAGAAGCTCATCACACAGGAGAATTCCAGCCCTACCGACAATTCATGCAGCAGATCCACCTAGGGTTCGCAGAAGATCCCGCTGATGTTCACCTGTAGCCCTCTCGGTCCTGCCATGTCATTCTACAGCTCTGCTGAGGCCCCTCAACACAGTTGTGCTGAGGTCCTACAGATGACCTCAGCTCCCTCTCCTCACATCGATACCCAAAACTGAAGACTGATACTCTTCTTCTTTGACATGGTCAGGGCCAGATAACGCATTCAGATCATAGACCCCCTCCTGTTTCTCCTCCTGTGCCCTTTAATGATGACATGTACTCATAATGTCCTGTCTTTTTAACCATTTTCAAGGCTGTTTCAGTCTCCAATAGGAACCACCACTAATGACAAACTTCTAGTCCTAGCTGAGACACCTGGCACTAACTTCTGCATGGGCGTAAACCCCGGTCCCGTCAACCGTTCTCACCCCCAAAAGACGCCCCCATTCAGCAGGAAGCAGTCTAACAGATACAGTCCCTTTTCATAACAACCAAAAGACAAGAATGACAGGTTCTGGCCCTGGCATGAATTGCTAAAATCATCATGGTGGTCATCTTATATGGCTGAAGCCCTTAAAATGAACGCCCAGCTCCCCCAAGACCCCTCCCTCTTCTTCTCCAACTTAGCCAGGACATAATTTACTTCCACCCTTCCTGCCACCAAGGGGAAGACCCCAGCCAGCTCCCTCAGGTTCATCTAAACATCCCCTCCAAGCTCCACCCCTGGCAAAAGGCCATAAAAGCCTCATCCTCCCTTTGTCTAAACAGAGAAAGAAAAACAATTTCTCATCATTTCCCCACATTTCTCTCCCACGTCCTTAAAGAAATAAAGTCTCTTTCCCTTTTTCCTTCTCTGCTACACCAAGAACCTATCAAGGACAGCCTGGACTGCATAACAAGAAGACCCCACCTCAAAAAGACCAAAAAGGAAGAGAGAATATCCAAATTCATCATTTTTTCTTCTTTTATTTTATTTTATTTTTATTTTCTTGTTTCAGAACTTTTGCTTGTTTATTTATTGACTTTTATGGCCGGCTCAGCCTGCCCTGAGAGCAGGGCTAGCGCAACATGTGGTGCTGGGGATCGAACCGCAGTCCCTGCAGCCACCCAAGCTTTCCTAAGCAGGCACTTTAGACCACTGAACCATCCTGCCGGGCCCTTATTTTTGTTTTTGACACAGGTTCTCATTATGTAGTTCAGGCTGGCCATGAACTCACTGTGGCCCCCTCTACCCTCATGGTGATCCTCCTGCCTCAGCCTCCTGAGCGCTAGGCTTATGGGTGTGCACCACCGACTAAACTCCTCATTTTTATTTTATTTATTTGTTTGTTTGTTTGTTTGTCTTTTTGAGACAGGGTCTTGCTATGCAGTTCAGGCTGGCCTTGAGCTCACTTTGGTAGCCCAGGCTGGTCTCGAACTCGCACCAACCCTCCTGCCTCAGCCTCCTGAGTGCTGGGATTACAGGCGTGTGCCACCACACCCGGCTTAAACTCATTTTTATTTTTTTTAATTTATTTTATTTTATTTTATTTATTATTTTCATTCTTGTTTCAGAACCTTTGTTTGTTTATTCACTCATTTTTATGGCCGGCTCAGCCCGCCCCAAGGTCAGGGCTGGCGCAGCATGTGGTGCCAGGGATCGAACTGTGGTCCCTGAAGCTGCCCAAGCTTCCCCAAGCAGGGGCTTTAGACCACTGAGCCATCCCGCCAGGCTCCTAAACTCATTTTTAAAGTCCATCGATTCTACTAGACTTTGGTCTCACTCTTCTCTAATTGGTGGAACAAATACCCAACACCCAAAATGAAGGTAGGAAATGTTATTTAGCTCACAGTTAGCAGAGGCTTCAGCTCAGACCCAGCTGGCTGCAAGGCAGAGTGGCACAGATCCACCTTTCCTGGCAGTGGCAAAGGCCATAGAGCAAGATAGGGGTGGCAGCTCAGGCAGCCAGCGAGCCCCTCCTCCTTCCTTACATTGTAATGCAAATTACCTGCCCCAGGACACCTGCAGCGTCCACACCCACAATTATCACGAACTCCAGGGGCCCCCCCATGGCTGCATGAGGCTTTGAGGGGACAACTGGACACAAACCATAACAACTTCTGTGTGTGTGTGTGTGTGTGTGTGTTCCGGAAACTGAACTCAGGATCTCCAGCTTGCCAGGCGGGTGCTGTACTGATGTGCTATATGTCAGCCCCTCAGCACGTTGCTGTTTCCTGGGTTTTAAGCATAGCAGCATTCCGTCCCACGAGTCCCTTTTCTTTGCTTACCACTCATTTCAATCTGAGCTGTCCCTGTGCTGACTGTTCTGAGCCACGCTGCCGGAGGCCTCATGTCTGAGCTTTGGTCTTCGCCCAGGTGTCCACTAGGAGGGCTGTCTCTGGGTCAAACAGGAACTCTGCGTCAGCTGAGCCCAGTGGTCCACATCTGCAGTTCCACCCTGGCAGGCGTCTTGGGACACACCTGTCATCCCAGCACTTGGGAGACCAGGCAGGAGCATTGTGTCTCAAACAAAGCAAAACTTAGTTGCAAGAGGACCGGGACCCCACGTTGAAGGTGTCACCAATGCCCGGGCCCAGCCTGCTCATTCCCAAGCCTGTCCAGCTTCGGGACTCTTTAGTCCACTTCTTTGGCGTTGTCTCTCCCTAGGAGCTTGGCAGGGTAGTCGCAGCTGCCCGAGGAGGTGCCAGCAGAGTTCTGTGGGGGCTGGGAGGCAGTCGTTTCTGGAAAGTCGCTTTGCCTGGACCTACTGACGGGGAGGACCCTACAGCTTCGCACGGGACACCCAGCGGCATGACAGTTTCCAGCAGTTCAGCTTTGTTCATTCCAAGGATTTTTATTTTAAATTTCACTAGTACATGTTTGCTATGTAATGATTATATTTGTGAGACAAAGCAATTTTATTTTATCTTATTTTATTTTTGTTAAATTTTATTTTATTTCATTTTATTTTTTATGTTATGGTTGGCTCAGCCTGCTCTGGGGGAGGGGCTGGCACAGCATGTGGTGCTGGGGATTGAACCTCAGTCCTTCTGGTTGCCTGAGCTTGCTTAAGGAGATGCTTTAGACCACTGAGCCATCTCACCAGCCCCCAGACAAAGCAATTTTAAACTACTTTTTTTTTGTTTTTGTTTTTGTTTTTTGGCAGGGACCTTGCGCTTGCCAGGCAGGCTTATGCCGCTGAGCTATCTCCCCAGCTCAAAAAAAGCAATTTTAAGTATAAACTTTGTTTTGTGGTGCTGGCAACTGAACCTGAGGGCCCGCACACTGATCCGAATCCTCTGTCCGTTTGTTTTGAGACAAAAGCTCACAAGTGCTCGGGACAGGCTTGGACCCAACCATCATGCCTCAGCTTCCTGAGCCCTGGGGGATTAGAGGTGTGCCTCACCAAGACCGACAAGGCATGGGTCGTTTTTTTAAAATTAAAGCAAATCTCAGAAAAATGATTATGGGTTCATTCCGGAGACTCAGAGAAGAAGTCCGCGTGACAGCCAGCACCGGGGCCACTCTTTTGCTTACCTCCGCCACCGCACGGCGGCTTTGCCGAGCCTCTGCTCCACGGCAGAGCCCTCAGCAGCCTGAAGGGCCCAGGCCCAGGCCTTGAGCACAGCCAGCTCTGGAGCCACAGGTTCCTGCCTGTGGATTCAACCAACTGTGGATTGAAAATATCTGGAATTGGAACGGGCTGGGTGGCACCTTCCTCTAATCCCAGCACTCGCGAGGCTGAGGCAGGCGGGGTGTCATGAGTTCAGCTGCATACAGGGGCCTTGTCTTAAAAAAACACAACATTTGAAAGCGAAACCCGGTCTGGGGGTGCACTAAGCCTGGTGGCCTCCTGTAGGGACCAGCAGGGCCTATGCGTGTCAGGAGATGACCAGACACCTGGTCGCCAGTTATGCCCACCTGGTCCCCAACACATTCCAAGTAAGACCACAGGTGCGGGGTTTGATGTTGAGGTCTGGGCTCCATGAGAGAGGACTGCAGCTGGCAGAGCCGGCCTTTCCTCTGTGGCTGTTGTGGCCGGCTCCAGCTGCACCTGTGTGTCTCTGCCTGAGCTGGTCCCCTGCGCCCTCTCTCTCTGTGCTTGGCCTCAGCCTCACCGCACAGGGACAGCAGTCTGCTGCTCTCGGGCGCCGTCTCCCCGCGCTGTGGCAGCGTGGCACTTGCTGTTTGAGGACATTGACCTCAGGGCTTCTGCCAGCTGAGATTTCCTCCCCGGCCTCCTCGAGGTATCAGCAGCTCTGCATCTGTTCTTTGGGTTTTAGCCACCTCTGGGATCTGGTTTCAGGTAATTGAGGGTTTTCTGAGCAAGGAAGTCGCTTACATCGCCTGCTGAGCAGAGAGGCAAAGCCAGAGGGCAGCGGAGGAGGAGCCGCAGCCACCAGAGGTGGGGGTGGAGACGTCCTCCAAGCCCCCCCGCCCCCGTCCCGCCACGGCAGCTAGTGAGCCGGAGGACCTCAAGCCTCAGGATGGCCTGCAGGACTGTGTGAGACCTTGCTTTAGAAAATAAAAAGGAAGGGGCTGGGGAGATAGCTCAGGGGCCCAAGTGCCTGCCCGGCAAGCGCAGGGTCCTGAGTTCAATCCCCAGGCTGTGAACATAGCTCATTCCCCCATGAGTGGGTTCACTTTCCAGGACAGGTGGGCGCGTGGGCGCAGATGCAGACACAGACTTTTCCAAGCCCCTCAGGCAGTCTGGAGGTTTAGTTTGATCGGTTTAACTGAATCCCACTTGGCTTTAGGAACTGAGGGTGCTTCCTCGAAGCTCCGAGCGCCTCAGCAATGCCAGGCACGTAGCACCGCCCGCGAATGCTTGGCTTGAACACAGGGACCCGGTTCCAGCTCAGCACTGCAGAATCAGCTAACCTAGTTAATTGGCGAGTACAGCTCTCAGCCCCGTGCCGGCCTCCTGCAGGGCCACCTGTACGCAGGCCTTGGAGCCCCCATCAAGCCATCGCTGGCTTGGGGCACACTGTGGCTCCCCCGGGTATGCTGTCTTTTTCTCGCCAGCTGAGGTTGACAGTGAAAAGCCCACGACGAGGCAGCGTGGTGTCCCGAGGGGTGGAGAAAGCACTGTCCAGGTTAAGGAACTGTGCCCTGGGCCAGGGGACTGGTGCCCCAACCTGTGTGCTCAGGCTGCCGGCGGTAGCTGTCTCAGACCTGAGCTCACAAGTGCTCCTGTTTCAGAGTGCTGAAGGCCAAGGCCAAGTCTCAGGCTTGCTGGGCCAGCACTGCCCACCGAGCCACACCCCTCTCCTTTGTCCCTGTCTTTCTCTCTTCCTTTTTCCTTTTTTGGTGGCACTGAGAACTGAGCCCATGGTCCTCACACTGAGCAACTTGCCCATCCTTCTCCATTTTTAGTTAGAGACAGGGTCTTGCCGGACGGTGCTAGGCTAAACTGGAACTCCCGAGCTGCCTCCTCAGCCTCCCTGAGTGCTAGGAAGACAGCTGTGTACCACCAGGCTAACACACGTGATGCCATCTCTGCTTTCGTTCTCTACACCCTCCCTTCCACCTGCCCTCAGCTGCCACTGCCCCTGTGCCCTGGCAGGTGTCAGTTGTGTGCTGTGGTCCACACCACAGACCTCACGAGCTCTTCCCCGCCAGGCGCCACAGAGCAGAGGGAGGCGCTCCTGCAGGAAGCTGGGAAGCGCCCGGGAGCTACAGCCACCTGCCTCAGAGCTCTGTGGAGAGCCTGGGCCGGTGGGCTGGGCCTGAAGACTGGTGCTCACACCCAAGTCTCTGTCTCTGTGGTGGAATCCAGGGCCACCAGGCAAGGGGCAGGAGGAGGCATGAGAGGAAGGTGGCACATCATTACAGCAAACCTGAAGTGGCATCACCAGGCACTGTTGTTTGTGTCTGTTGTGCCAACTTCTGGGGAGGCTGAGGCAGGTGCCCACGGGCAGCCCACTGGCCAGGATGACGGCGAGGGTGCCGAGGGACAGAACCCACATGGTTTCCTGTTCTGGGTGATGGTGGCCTTGCCGTCCTCATTTCTGAGCTCATCCCTTGCGGGGACGGGGCGGGTGGGCTGTCTGGGCGCCCTCTGTTGTTCTAGGGCAGCAGCTGCACCCTGCACTGCACCACCTTGGGGGTGGGGGTGGTCCCGCAGCAGATGGTAGGGCCTCGCCCTGCCGGGGAGGGCACCAGGGGTCCTGACGGAGTCTCTCTGAGAGGGACTCTGTTCCCGTGTCACTGCCAGTGGGGCAGGATATGGAGACACGGGTGAGGGAGCGGGCAGCTGCGGCCTGGGCACCGTGCTGGCACCTGACACCTGGCACCTGCTGTTCCCAGCCATCTGCTGCCTCTCCTCGAGCCAGAGCAGTGCGCCTGTTGTGTAACCAGGACCTTGTCCTGAACCTGTGACCGCGTGCAGGCTGGCCTGTACCAGCTGTCTGCGGACACTGCGCCTCCGCGGGCCCGCTACGCTCTGCAGTCCTCCAGCGTGGGCAGTGCAGCCGGGTTCTGACCCAGTTTGGCCGACTGTCCACTTTGCGTCTCCGCCTGCCCTCGCTGCCTGTCCACGATGACTTGTTTGTCATTGAGATCAACTTACACCATGGTGCGGGCCTGGTTGGCAGTGATGTGTCTGTCCTGGCTCCCCTCTGAGCCGCCTAGGCGCTGTGCCACCAGGTGCCGCCTGCCCTCGGGCCCCCAGAGGGCCACCTGACCCAGCAGCTCAGCGAGTCTTGTTCCCACCCTGGCTGCACAGCCCCTCTGGGCTTCCCTGTGACCCTCAGCCACAGGACAGGTCCCCAGCTGAGCAGCTTCTCCAAGGGGCGCAGGGAGGACCTGCAGCCAGAAGGTGGCAGGCCAGGCCCTGTGACCAGTGGGCCTGGTCCCCTGAGCCGAAGTCCCCACAGGGGAGAATGCAAGGTAGGCGGGGCTGGCAGGCCATCCCAGGCCGCCGCCTTGCTTGCCCCTCTGCTCCTCCGAGCACCCATGGCTCCGTGTGTGCCGGCTCACCTCCCTGCCGGCGTCACGGCAGCCAAGCCATGCAGCGCCTGTGGTGGTCCCGGCCCCGGTGAGGTCTGTAAGCGCCCAGGATTTGTGCCAGCTGCCGTGAGGGGCAACGCTCAGCCTGGGGAGTGAGTGAGCTGGGCAGGTGCGCGTGTGTGAGTGTGTGAAGAGGCTGTTTGCCACACTTGTTGTGCGGGTGTGTGAGTGTGTCTTTTTCTGAGACAGGGTCTTGCTAGGAAGCTCAGGCTGGCCCTGAGCCCACCTTTTGGGAGCCTGCTCTCAAACTTGCAGTGATCCTCCTGCCTCACCACCTGCGTGCTGGGATAACAGGCGTGTGCCACCATGCCTATCTCCGTTTCCAAATTGTTTGATTTTCCTTTGCTTTGCTAGGCTGAGTACCAGGGACCCCACCAGGCGTAGTGGCGGTGTACGCCCTGCATGCCAGCATGCAGGGAGGCTGAAGGAAGAGGATCAGAAGTTGGAGCCCAACCTGGGGCCATGTCGTGGTTGTTTTTTGTTTGTTTGTTTTATTTTTATTTTTTTCTTGTTTCAGAACTTTTGTTTATTTATTTCTTTTTATGGCTGGCTCAGCCTGCCCTGAGGGCAGGGCTGGTGCAGCATGTGGTGCCAGGGATTGAACCGTGGTCCCTGCAGCCGCCTAAGCTTTCCTAAGCAGGCGCTTTAGACCACTGAGCCATCCCGCCGGGCCCCTTGTGGTTGTTTTTTTAAAGGCTAGAGCAAAGAGCAAAGAGCCTGGATTCAGTCACTACTATGGAAAAAAAAAAAAAAAAAAAA
>PVJA010053542.1:0-11896 GCA_004027025.1 Myocastor coypus
AATAATAATAATAATAATAATAATAGGTCACATAAATATCCATACTAGAAGCAGTTACCCAAATAGTCCTGAGGAAATGAGAAGAAATGTTGGACACATTCATATTTTGACAGAGGAGAAGCAAAGCTGTTATGGCTCAGATGTGGCCTCTCTAAGCTACAGGTCTGTCCTGAGGTTAAAGGTGAAGCTGTAAGAGGTGATTAGGCCACACAGGTTTTTATCTTTGAAATGTGACAGGTGCCTTTATCACAAGACTTGATGGAAAAGGTGCCTTCCTTTTTTGCCTTTCTCTGCTCCACCTTGTAGGGACACAACATCCCAAATCTGAAATTCTACACATCTTAAACATTTCATATTTTTTTTTAAATTCATTTTATTATTATTTTTTTCTTGTTTCAGAACCTTTGTTTGTTTATTCACTCATTTTTATGGCCGGCTCAGCCCACCCCGAGGGCAGGGCTGGCGCAGCATGTGGTGCCGGGGATCGAACCGGGGTCCCTGAAGCCACCCAAGCTTTCCCAAGCAGGCGCTTTAAACCACTGAGCCATCCCGCTGGGCCCCTTAAATATTTCATATTAAACACAAGAAAGAAATTGACAAAAAGGAATTAAGAAAACAATCTTATTCACAGTAGCTTACAAAATATAGCTTGGGCTATAACTGAGTGATAGAAAACATTCTTAGCATATACAAGACTCTGGGTTAAATTCCCAACAAAAAATGAAAAGATAATTATACTGTAGTGTAATTATCTGAGAAAAAGCATTTCTGGAGTCCAGGGGTTAAGGACAAATTTGAGCCTGAGACTATGTCTCAAAAAGAGAAAAGATACATTTAAAGAAAGAAGCAAAAGATTTCAACAGTGGACATTACCAAATATTGATGACTGAAAGCATAGAGGTTACAAAAAAGAAAGATATCTCATACTCATTGACTTGAATAATTAATACTGGTACAATGACCACGTTGCTTTTCTTAGTAAGCTTTTCATTGCAAGGACAAAATGCCTGACACTTGCAACTGGGAAGAGGCGACGTGGACTTTCACTTATGGTTTCAGGAATTTTTGGCCATAGTTGTCTGGCTCCAAAGCAGAAACATTCTGGTAAAAAAAAAAAAAAAAAAAATGCTATGGTGGTGGGGCAAAATTGCTTAGCTGAGGGAGGGAAGTAGAGGAAACAGAAAGGCAAAGAGCCAGAGGTCTATGACCTGATGTAGTCCTCAAGGTCATGCCCTAAGGGCAAGACTCACTTAAGCATGCCCAGAAGAGTGTTAACTAGTCAAAGAGATATCTCTCAAGTCACCTAAATTAACAAGGAAAATTAATCAGTCCAAAGTGATCTACAGATTCAATCCAATTAGCATCAAAATACTAATGATGCTCTTCACTGGTATAGAAAAAACAACCACCAACCTGCACAGATAAAACAATCCTAAGCAAAAATAAACAAACCTGGAGGCCTTATAATATCTGACTTTACAAACATGTTACAAAGGTACAACAAATTTTAAAACATGGTGTATGCATGAGCAAACACATAAACCAATAGAATGAATAGAATACCTCAAAGAGCAGCCATTTTTAATAAAACCAACTGACTTTTGACAGAGATGCTAGGTGCATCACATACGATGTCTCCAATAAATTGCGCTGGAAATATTTGAAATTATATGTAAGTAAAACCAGATTCTTTCTTTTCACCCTACATAAAAGCTAACTCAACATCGACCAAAGATCTAACACAATTCCTGAAATTAAGAAATTACTTTAAGCAAATATAAATAATTTTTTAGATGAGGATCCCAAAGTCATAAGACAGCAAGCAAACACAAAAATGGCCAAATGGGATACTGTAAAACTAATAAGTTTCTGTTCACCAAGAAATAATCAAAATAAAAGGTAAAGTAAAGCATGGGAGAAATACATAAAACTATTTTACCTGACAAGAGATTAACTTCTAGAACATACAATTATCTCAAAAATCTGAACACCAAAAACTGAATAATCCATATAACAAATAAGATAAAAACTGCCAGGCGTGGTGGTGCATGCCTGTAATCCCAGCACTTGGGAGGCTGAGGCAGGAGGACTGGTGTGAGTTCGAGACCAGCCTGGGCTACAAAAGTGAGCTCAAGGCCAGTCTCAACTGCATAGCAAGACCTTGTCTCAAAAAGACAAAAAAAAAAAAAAAAAAAAAAAAAAAAAAGATAAAAAGTGACTTTCTCCAAAGAAGATCAATAAATGTCTCCATCCTACTAAGGATTAGGGAAATGTAAATCAAAACCACAGTAAGACCTCATCTTACCTTGTCTGTATCTGTCATCAAAAAGGCAAAAAGTAAGAAGTTCTCACAGTGGAAAAGAGAAAGAGGACCTCTTACACTCTGTTGAGAATATAAATTAGGACAATCTTTATGAAGAACAGCATGAAGAGTCCTCAAGAATAAAAAATAAAACTACACTATAATCTACTAACTTCATCACTAGTTACATATTCAAAGGAAATTAAATCATTATACCTAAAATATACTTCTATTCCTATAGTTATTGAGTTATTGTAGCACTATTTACCAAAATCAAATATGGAATAAATCTAGGTGTTCATCAGTTGATAAATGCAATATATATATTCTTCAATCATACAAATTGAATAGAATTCTTTCTGAAGTTCTGAATTTCTAAAGAATTCTTCATAAAATTCTTTTGTAGGGCCATAGGTAAAATTGAAGGCTATTACATTAAGTGAAATAAGCAGGCTACAGAAAGGCAGATATCAGAGAATCTTAGTCAACAGAAATTGGTCTCATAGAAAAATAAGTGGGCTGTGGAGCTAGCTCAGTGGTCTAAGTGCCTGCCTGGTAAGCATAAAAGCCCAGGTTCGATTCCCAGTACCACATGCTGTGCCCAGCCAGGAATCCTGGGCATACTGTGTCAGACACTGAAACCAATGGTGTCACATGCCTGTAATCCTAGCTCTGGGGAGGCTGAGACAGGAGGGTCACTACGAGTCTGAACTGCATAGTGAGATCCTGTACCAAATAAATAACTAAATGATTTAAAAATATTTTTTAAAAAAGGAAAATGTAAGGGAATGGTGGTCATTAGAGACTCAGAAGGAAAGGCAGGAGGGAGGAAAAAGAGAAATTTATTAAGGGACATCAAACGGGAGAAATTCTTGATTCTCTCCTGCATAATAGTGAAACAGCTGATGGATGGCGTATATTTCCTAATGAGTAGGAAAATAAGTTCTCAGCACTCAGAAGTAATTATTGTGTGAAGAAAAAGAAATGCATGTCACCCTAATTTCATTATTAGATGTTGTAAGCATTTGTTAAATTGACATAATATACCTCATAAAGATATACCAATATTTTTAAATAAAATACATTTAAAAATGAACAGTATCTAATCTCAGAATGCCATAATCATAAATCATTTGCTTCTTAGAACATTTGAAAATTTTGCGATTCATAAAATTCACTTACTAAAACAGTTTTTTTAAAGAATTTACAGAAGTTCAAAATTATCCTGTCTTATTCTCTTTACATTTATTTCTCCAAAATTAATTTTAAAGATATTTTCTGTAATATCAAACAAAATCAAGGAATGAAATCTTCTTCACTAAATATCAAAGGTTGTTTCATTAAAATGCAGCATAAAGGTATTTTTCATTATTTTTATTTTTAAAGAGTACAGAATAGTAATAGAAAAAAACAGCACTAGAAATGATATGAGATTTCACTAAACAAAGTAATAGAAATTGAACAGTGGTTGCTGTACTACATGATGCTATCTTGAAATTAGTTGTTCAGATTACCAGATATAAACATGCAAGATTCACTTACAGAAAACAAAACAATAACAAAGAAATTATAAGAAATTTACAAAAAAAGAAAATATTTTTAAGTAGGGATCATTACTGGCTGTATAGCAACTAATATTAAATTTTAGATATTAAGTAATGAGATACACAGAATATATACATTCATTTTTCTGATCCCTTCCCAGAGCTCTAAATGCATACCTTATCTGTCTAGTCAGCGTCTCACTCAAGAAGTTGTTCACAAAATGAATATGTACAAAATAAAAGAGATATTTGTGCCTTCTGTCCTATCGTATTTCCTTGCTACTTCCATATCAATAGATATTTCTCCTCATTTTCTTGAGAACGTGTCTAACCATGTCAAAAGTAACATTTTTCTCTTTCCCCATAATTACCCTTATCACGTGGGTCCTACCAGCCCAATGATGCTATGTAAGTCCAAGTTCTGAATATTTCCCTTTTTTTCTATCCCATGTATTATAACCAGGCAACTGGAATGGGGACAGGGCAGCGTGTTGCCAGTCCAGTCAGTGGAGTGACTTAGCAGTCACTCACCCTTAATCCTAGCACAATTAATCCTGACGCTGAATCATGAATCAATCACAAACTCTAAATTCAGCTACCTCCAAGAAATCCCACGTAAGAGTGCATAAGGCTTTGAGGGGACAACTAGATACTACCATAACAGACCCTGTCACATGTATTTGCTTAACCTCCTAGGCCCCCTTTGAAATCTAGTTGGATGCTTCTGCAATGCCACAATTCATATATTTCATGCTTGAAAAAAGTGTCACATAGATAAAGTAAATGCCTATCATTTTGTGGAGCAGTATCTGGGTTCCCATGGATGATAGCTGTAGCTGCCTCAGTGCTAGGATGGCTGAATTTGGGGAAATCATTTCCTGGGAGGCTCTGAATTATCAGCATGCCTTGGGTACCCCTTCTTTTCTTTCAAAAGAACTTAAGACTTTTAAAGCTTTGAGACTGGTATAGGGTGGAGGGTCTAGCCATTTTCTGAGATGACCTCAAGGAACATTTCATTGTGTCCTAGTGTAAAGATTTTGGATTGTTTTAAATGACTCCCTTTTTTAAAGCATTAAATCCTTTTTTACCATAACTTTTTAAGTAATTTTTTTCCTGGGAAAGCTGTACAATTTTGACATATTTTGGCTCTGTGTTGTGCTTCCGATTCTCTTTATAAATCCTACTGAAAGCAGCTAGTTGTACTCTTGCCACTATCTGAGCATTGAACTACCTTGAAATATTTTCCATCATGTCCATTACCTTTAAATTTAGCCTTATACAAAATGTTAAGACAGGGGCAAAGGAAAGAAAATGTCTTTTCTGGAATGTGACACACATGGCTTCTACTTTATTTTTTAATAGAATCATCTTCCCCATATGAAATCTTATGAACCTATCTTCCACTGTGCAAATTCTCATCCAGATTTTTGTCTTCTGAGTTTCTACACAAATTGCATATTCAGACATGCTTAAAACTCTCTAGACTTTCTCCAGTCCAATTCTCTAAATGTTTTCAAGTGCTTTGAACCATATGGTCATCTATATATTAAAGCAAGATTTCCTGCCACTAGTTTTATGTATTAATCACTTTTCTATCACTAGGATAAGCTCAACACCTGCGACTTAGAAAAAAAGAGCTTTTATATTGGTTCCTGGTTTCAGAGGTCCCAGTCTAAAGTTAGCCAGTTCTTAAGCAGAAACAATATGGCAAATGAAAATAGCATTTTCATTCTGCTCACACCAAGCAGGAAGCCAAGAGGAAGAAGAGAGAAGCAAATGACATGAACAAACCCTTCTAAATCAAGCTCAGCCAGCCCAGACTTGAAGTGGCTAATCAGAGTCCACCTTCCAGCAGTATATTGTTCTATGAAGTTATCAATGGATTAATTACTCATGATCCAATATCTTTCACAAAGCTTCATCTATGAAAACCTGAGAATCTGGGGTACATTTTACATGTGAACCGTAACAAGATCTAAGACTTTGTTCATTGTATGCTCGTTAGGGAACTGTATAATCATAACTATTTCGGGGCATAAAAGAAAGGAAAAGCACCCTAGTGAGTACCCCTGAGCATAAATGTGTCTGTCACCAATAAACAGTAGAAACTCTATCTCTCTATGAAAATGAGTCAGATTGTGCTACTGAACTAATTTCATGATCTGCAATTCTACTGGTGTAATGTCTAAATGATAACTTGGTCATTATAACTTCAATGCTATTGGAATAAAATTTACATTCCTTCTGTTAAGGACAGTCTCCCTACTTCATACCTGAAATCAGGAGCTGTAGTCCAAAAGCACCTAGAGTTATACAGATAAAAGTAGAAATTCCAAGGGGAGTTACTGTAAATGACAGTGAGATAGTTCATTCCATTTCCAAACTGCTATTACCATGTTCAATTATTTTGCTTGTTAGACTCAGTGAAATACATAGCCAACAAATCTAAATGTTTTAGATATGGTTGAAATATGCAACAGCTGTTTAAGTAAAACAATTTTTGTTACAGCAAAAACAGGATATGAATCTCTTTCAGAACACTGCTGTAAACACAATTATTTCAACATTCTTCTCATTCTGAAGCAGTTGAAGTCATTTTTGAAGAGCATCTTTAGAAGGCATGGTTAAAGAAAAAATAGATACTGCTGCTGAGTTCTAGCCTACACAAAGGAAAAGCAGGCCCAGAAAAACATTATACTGTATCCTCAATAACCCCATCCACCATATCTGGCATTGTGTAACATCTAGCTCTTTGAAAAAGTCAAAGTGACCATGAATAATAAACTCATTACATCATTTCAGTGCATCATTGAGGCAGACACAACATCACCACCGTCTCAGCTATGTTTTTTTTTTTTTTTTTTCCTTGCTGGACCAAAATACCAGACACTTAAAATTAAGAAAGGGAGCCAGGCATCCAGGCATAGTGGCATATGCCTATTATCCCAGCACTTAGGAGGCTGAGGCAGAAGGATTGGTGTGAGTTCAAGAGCAGCCTGGGCTACAAAAGTGAGCTCAAGGCCAGCCTGAACCCCATAGTGAGACTGTCTCAAAAAAGACAAAAAATAAATAAATAAATAAATGAAATTAAGAAAGGAAAGATTTATTTAGCACCTGTGGAATCTCCTGTCTTTCCGTGGGTTCTTCTGCTCCTGTTTAGCTCACCTTCTCAGATCAGACATTTGTAAGTCACAGCTCTTAGTGGAGGTATCAGTACATACTCAACTGGCTCCAGGATCATGTGGCACATGACAGAGAGTAGCTGTTCATGGTAGTGGAAAACAGCAAAACAGCAAGAGCAAAATGGGAGAAGTGGCAGCAGGTACAGAGGCAGAGAGCAAGTTTCCCTCCCTCCATTATTCTGAATCCAGGCCATCTGCCCCAGGGCGGGTGTAGCATTTACACCCATAACCCCGGCATTGGATCATGAATTAATCACAGCCTCTAAAAGTCTAACCCATGACTGTATGAAGCCTTGGTGTAACAACTAGCCCTAAATTGTAGCAACAAGTACAGACCCTTATGAGAGAGGAATTTCAGAACTTCATCACAAAGTGGCAAGAACAATGGGCTAATAATAGGTTTTGAGAAAGTTAAGAGAAATATTTTGAAGGGTTATAATAGCAATATGTTTTTACAGAATTTTTATTTTTAAAAATCCACTGTATTTTTTATTTTGCACTAAGTATACTATAGCTTTAAAAAGATTGTTCCAACTCTGTAACATTGATGTCATTCTCAATATACTTTTTTTTTTTTTTTTGTCTTTTTGAGATAGGGTGTCGCTATGCAGTTCAGGCTGGCCTTGAGCTCACTTCCGTAGCCCAGGCTGGTCTCGAACTCGCACCGATCCTCCTGCCTCAGCCTCCCGAGTGCTGGGATTACAGGCTTGCACCACCACGCCTGGCTTCAATATACTCTTGAGGGGTTAACTGATTGGCTGCTGCTGTCTTGTGGATGCCGTGAACTGTTTCTTCTCTGGGATGCCACCCTACCTTTGAACCAGATGACAGCAGACTGAAACCTCTTCAATCTGTGAACTTAATAGACCTTTCCTCTTTTAAGGTTGAGCATTGGGCATTTTGTTAAAGTCATTGTCTTGGTGTTTTCATTCTCCTCATAGGAGGGTGAAGTTTATAAGGACTGGAGACATGGATACATCTAAAACATATGCACTTTTACTGATGTCTCTTGACCTTCCATTTCCCATTAACTAGGCTCCTCTTCTGACTTTACTATTTTGGTGTTTCCCTTAGGAAAGATGAAAACAAGGGTTTGTATTCTAAGAACCTTGATGCTGAAAAATCGCCTTACTTCTCAGCCAGAGTTCTTGCCGCTACCTAGCACTTGTTTCCCTTGGTTAGCTTGAGGCACCATTTTCTCTTGGCACCTGTGGAATCTCCTGTCTCTCCATGGGTTCTTCTGCTCCTGTTTAGCTCACTTCTGTATTAGTTACTTTTTGCTCGTTTCTGGGACAAATACCCGACACTCAAAATGAAGGAAGGAAAGGTTTATTTAGCTCACAGTTTGTGGAGGTTTCAGTCCATATTCGGCTGGCCCAAGGCTGAGTGGAACAGAGCAGAGAGCATCCAGTTCATGGTGGCGGAACAGCAACAAAATGGCGGCAGAGGTAGCCAACCAACACAGCAGCAGAGCAACAGCAACAGCTAGAGCTCTAGTCTGTCTCTCTGTTTCTCTTTATATTACATTCAGGCTCTCTGCCTTAGCTCCCGCCCTAGGCTACACCCATAATCCCAGAAGTACTTCCACCCATAATCCCATCAGTACTAAAACCTATAATCCCAGGGATCATGGATCAAGTCTCAAACTCTAGAAGTCCCCGCCCAATGACTCCATGAGCCTTTGGGGGGACAACTAGACATAAACCATAACACCTTCTCAGATCAGACATTTGTGAGTCACAGCTCTTCAGTTCTTAGTGCTATCCTTCCCTTTTTATTTATCCTGAAACCAGGGAGTCTCATCCCTCATCTCATTAATGATCATGCTCCGATAGGTTCAAATGGCACCCTCATATTAACCCATCACAGATATTAATTTATTATCTTTATTCAGGGTGCCAGACCTGTATATATCTATTTCACCATCTGTGATTATTTAATAGGAACCTCAATCTCAATAGCTCAGATCAAACTTATGTTTCACTCACATACTCACAAACGTTGGGTACGTTTCATGTTCTAAAGCTTAGAAATTATAACACCTTCTAGCACTTGCTTAAGCCAAATTCCTGGGAGTGCTCCTTGGCACACCCCTTTCACTTGCATCTCAAGTCCAATTCACTAATAAGTGCTGTTGATTTTATCTCCATTGTCTCTCAAGTCTTTTTGTTTTTCTTCCTATCCATTATGTATTAGTTACTTTTATCATTGCTGAGACAAAATAACCAAGGCCCAAAGTTAAGGGAGGAAAGGTGCATTGAGTTCACAAGTTTATATAGGTTTCAATCCATGATGAACCCCAGGTCCAAGGCTGGTTGGTATATGGCAGAGGGGCAACAGTTTATGGCAAGCTAAGACAGCAAATGTAACAAGAGAGGGAGGAGGAGGACAGAGAGGAGAGGAGAGGAGTGGGGAGAGAGACACACACAGAGAGAACTCCTTTCTGTTCTTTATATTATATCTAGTCTATCAGAATTAGGGCAGTGCCAATTCACTCAATGGATTGATGCAGCAATCACCCACCCTTTACCATAGCACTCTTAATCCAAGCATTTCACCACCAATCATCATACACTCTAGACTCAGCCACCTCTGAAAAGAACTATGATTGCTGTGGCATTGGGAAGGATATCTAGACACAAACCATAACACATTACCATTCCACTGTTCAATTATATTAGTCCTATCCAGTGGCTGTCTATCTTCCTAAAACTATCATCACTCCCTGTAGAACTGCATTTAGCTTCCGAACTCATATCAATTTTTTTTTTGGCCAAAGTCCTCCAATGACTTCCATTATTCACAGAAGAAGGGCAACAACAAAAACTGTTACACTGGCCTAGAAAACCTGCTTCTTGTCTAGCCTTCCTAACTGCATTTATCACCATCCTCCTTACTAGAGTCCACAACACTATTAGTTACAGATTGTGTGTAACTAATTCCTCCAAATTTGCTGTTTGCTGTTTTCCTCACACAGAGCATACTCTCCCCCACTACCTGACCTAACTAGGACTGAGTAATCTAAGGGCTCAGTTCTCACCTTACTTGCGTAAGGAAGTCCTCTTATAGTAGAGCTGTGCTCTCCCAGAGCATCCTCTTTTGC
Source organism: Myocastor coypus (assembly GCA_004027025.1). Classification (NCBI taxonomy): domain Eukaryota; kingdom Metazoa; phylum Chordata; class Mammalia; order Rodentia; family Myocastoridae; genus Myocastor; species Myocastor coypus. The sequence continues at coordinate 10,132 of PVJA010053542.1, forward strand.
TTCTTAGCATTTCCTCAGTTATAATTAAGTGTGCAAGTTAGTGTCTTGTCAATGTACCACAGTGTACGCTCTGTGAAGACACAGGAAAAACAAACCACTCAAGTTGGAGACATAGTAATACCTAGTACATAAAAGAAATGGATATACAGTCAGCTCATCAGAATGTGCCTTTGACAAGATATGTTTTTAAAGCCCAGGAGACCCACCACATCCGCAATAGTTCTCAGTCAGTGACTGATGGGTTGATGTGTAAACACCCTGCCTCCTTCCCCCTTTACATAAGGTAAGTCTGAGGTCTACGTTCTACTCTTTCCCAGGATTTCCACTAATGAACCATCATTGACTACTTTCAAACTCCTATTTCATTTTCCTTCTTTCCTACAGTTTTTCTTTTTTCTTCCAAATAAACTAGTTACACTTGAAAAAAAAAAAAAAAAAAAGGTTAACTGTATTAGTTTTATCTGAAAAACAAATCACAAGAAACTCTGTAGACATTATCTTACAATTCTGTGTGTCAGAATTTCAGCACTTCTAGTTTTTATTTGGGGTACTGAAAGCCTGAAATAGCTGGGGTGATTTCTCCTTTTGAAAATCAGTGGGGAACAGCCTACTTCCAAGACCATTCAGATTACTTGAGAATGTAGTTCCTTGTAGTTTCAGGGTTAAGGTCCCTGTTTTCATGCTGAATGTCACGTGAGAACCATGCTCATCTCATCAAGGTCATTGTCTTTGTTGCTGTGCATCCTTTTTCCAATGTCAAGGCAGCAACAGTACATCACATGGCTCTAGTGCTTTAAATCTTTGATTTCCCTTTCTGTTGCTCAAGTGAATAGATACCATACAGATGATCACCATATCAATAGGGCTGACAGATTTGGATCATCAATTAGGTATGAAAAATCCCTTCAAGGAAACACTTAGATTAGTATTGCGGCATAACTTAGAGAAGCTGTGGATACACTGGGGTCTGACAATCAGAAAAATTTATCTCCTTACTTCATATTATCTATCTTTTATTTTACTCTTATGTTTTCACTTCTCATGTAATAAATTAGTGCATCTTATGCATTCTTTTTAACCATTATAGATTCAAAATGTATCCATTTTCCTAAAACTGAATCGTTTGTTTTTGTTTATGGCAGATTAGTACTCCTCTATGATTCACACTTGTCAGATGTACAAGCCAGTGGCTTTTAGCACAAGCACAGAGTTCTGTTTTTTCACCATAATTGATTTTAAAGTCTTTTCATTATTCTGAAATAAAAATTTCAGAACACTTTATCTCAGGTACTTTGTCTCAACAATAAGAAATGTAACTGTATTAGTTACTTTTTGCTCGTTGCTGGAACAAATACCCAACACTCAAAATGAAGGAAGGAAAGGTTTATTTACCTCACAGTTTGTGGAGGTTTCAGTCCATATTCGGCTGGCCCAAGGCTGAGTGAAGCAGAGCAGAGCGCATCCAGTTCATGGTGGCGGAACAGCAACAAAATGGCGGCAGAGGTAGCCAACCAACACGGCAGCAGAGCAACAGCAACAGCTAGAGCTCTAGTCTGTCTCTCTGTTTCTCTTTATATTACATTCAGGCTCTCTGCCTTAGCTCCCGCCCTAGGCTACACCCATAATCCCAGAAGTACTTCCACCCATAATCCCATCAGTACTAAAACCCATAATCCCAGGGATCATGGATCAAGTCTCAAACTCTAGAAGTCCCCGCCCAATGACTCCATGAGGCTTTGGGGGGACAACTAGACATAAACCATAA
>PVJA010053543.1:0-11893 GCA_004027025.1 Myocastor coypus
TGGAAGAAAATTACACAAATGCTGACCACTATCATTTCTGTGAGGAAGAGTTATGGCTAATTTTCAATTTTCCTCCTTGAAGTTTCCTACATGAAAATCTCAACAATGACCATGCATAAAATATTAAGTAATACAGATACATTTTTATAAAATGTTACTTTGGGCTTTCAAGGTTTTTTTTTTTTTTTTTTTTTTAATCTTTTTGAGACAGGGTCTTGCTCACTATGCAGTTCAGGCTGGCCTTGAGCTCACTTTTGTAGCCCAGGCTGGTCTCGAACTTGCACTGATCCTCCTGCCTCAGCCTCCCAAGTGCTGGGATTACAGGCCTGTGCCTCCTTGCCTGGCTGAGCTTACAAGTTTTAAATTTAGTTCCATACTGTATATATTGTAATGTTGGCTTCCCTCATTGCATCTTTTGAAGAAGTTTTTGACTCATTTAAATGGATATTAATTTTACTTAGAAGAAAAGATTGTAATTTAAAACTACAAAATAGTTACTATCGCCGGGCGTGGTGGCTCACGCCTGTAATCCCAGCACTCGGGAGGCTGAGGCAGGAGGATTGGTGCGAGTTCGAGACCAGCCTGGGCTACAAAAGTGAGCTCAAGGCCAGCCTCAACTGCATAGCGAGACCCTGTCTCAAAAAGACAAAAAAAAAAAAAAAAAAAAGTTACTATCAGCTTGATGGCAACGCCTGATGTCAGAGGAAATATTTGTTTCCACCAAAGGACAGGCAGAAGGGTGATGAGACTGTCCACTTGCGCTGTGAGGAGGACTTGTGTTCTAGTCAGGATTTCACTAGAGGAACAGATATAATACAAGGAACAGAGATAACACAAGATGTTCCAGTCCCAGAATCAGATGAGAAAGTGTGCTGAGAGCGTCTGCATACTGCCAATAGAAGGATTCAGTCCCAAGGCTTTTACACTCACTGCAGTGTTCCATCCCTACTGGTCTCTACTGGTCTTTACCAGTTTCTACCAGTTCCTAACAGTCTCTAATGATCAGCTGTTGTGTCAACAACAGAAGGCAGAAAAATCTGCTATGGAAAGCTGAAGGGTCCAATCTAGAGGCTGATGAGTCTATGCAGGCTCACCGTGTGAAACAGCCCGGCAATGCAGCCAAATTGATAAAATGTATTGACCACCAGGCATCCAGCCAAGTTGACACAATGTATCAACCACTACAATCCACCCCTCCTCAACTTGGCAACTAGACATATTTGTTTAGATCAGTCTCCAGGTACAGAGATATGCGTATAATTGTACCAAATATTGTTCTAACTATACCATCCTATGTATAAACAGAAATGCACTCATACCTTCAACATTGACAGGTTAATCCTTAAAAACTGGTATTAAATTTATCCATACTATAGCATAATACAACTATATACATGGGTGAAATAGTACAATTATAATCCCCTTTTCTATAGCTGATCATGGGGTTGTAGCTGGTATTTAGAACTACCTTCTTCTCAGGGCCCAACAGGATGGCTCAGTGGTCTCAAGTGCCTGCTTAGGAAAGCTTGGGCAGCTGTAGGGACTGCGGTTCGATCCCCGGCACCACATGCTGTGCCAGCCCTGCCCTCAGGGCAGGGTGAGCCGGCCATAAAAATAAATAAATAAACAAACAAAAGTTCTGAAACAAGAAAAAATAAATACAAAAAATAAAATGCTTAAAGAAAAAAAAAAAAGAAAGAACTACGTCCTTCTGCTATCCATTCTGTATTCCCTTGGCCCTCAGCAAGTATCTCAGCAGGTCTTGGTTCTTTCCCTGGTGGAGTGACCCATACCTTCATTCCTGAAGGCTCTGGACTATTGATCATTGTGCCTGTGTTAGGTTGTCGTAGCTTCCCATTCACCTTAATAACAGGGCATGGAAATACTAAGAGGCACCCCAAGGGATCCCCTGCACTCCATGTATATTCTTCCTTTCCTTCATTGTGAAGTAGCAATCCAATTTCCCCTTGATAGTCTAGGTCAATCACCCCTGACAACACTGTGTTAGCTTGTTTCCTCAGAGGCATGAGGAGTCCAAAGTGACCAGGGGAAAATCTTAGTTTCCAGTTCAGTGGTATCATTGCTGTGCTTCAAGGTACTAGCTTTCCTCCCTCTGGGCCTGGGACTTCTAGTCCAGCAGAGCATAATGTTGTGGGAAGAGGAAGCAAAATTTTGCTAGTGGATCACTAGGGGTGATGGTGAGTGGTACCATTCCTATTCCCACCCCTTGATTCCTGGACCCTTGAATCCTGGCTATGGGAGACACAGTACCATACAGAGGGCGCTGATTCAAAGCATATACAGCCTGTTGAAGTACCTTACCTCAGCCCTGCAAACTACTGCCACCTAGCTGGTGTGGTAACTGCATCTTCAAAAGGCCATTCCATTGTTCTATCAATCCAGTTGCTTCTGGATGACTCATGGCCTGGTAAGACCAGTGAATTCCATGAATATGAGCTCACTGCTGCACCTTTTTGGCTGTAAAATGTGTTCCTTGATCAGAAGCAATACTGCGTGGAATACCCTGGTGGTGGATAAGGCATTCTGTAAGCCCGTGGATGGTGGTTTTGGCAGAAGCATTATGTGCAGCAAAGGCAAATCCATATCCAAAATATGTGTCTACGCCAGTGAGGACAAAGTGCAGTCCCTTCCATGATGGAAGTGGTCAGCTATAATCACTCTGCCATTAGGTTGCAGGCTGATCACCCTGGGGAATCATACCATATTGGGGACTCAGTGTTGGCCTTTGTAGCTGGCATACTGGGCATTCAGTAGCATCTGTAGCCAGGTCAGTCTTGGTGAGTGGAAGTTCATGTTGCTAAGCCCATGCATAATCACCATCCCTGCCACCATGGCCACTCTGTTCACGGGCCCACTGGGCAATAACGGGGTGGCCGAGGAAGGAGGCTGGCTACTATCCACAGAGTGGGTCATCTTATCCACTTAATTATTAAAGTTGTCTTCTGCTGATGTCACCTTTTGGTGAGCATTCACATGGGAAACAAATATATTTATATCCTTTGCCCATATGGAGAAGTCTATCTACATACCTCTTCCCCAAATGTCCTTGTCACCGATTTTCCAATCATGCTCTTTCCAAATTCCTGACCATTCAGCCAGACCATTGGCTGTGGACCGTGAGTCAGTATACAGTCGCACATCTGGCCATTTCTATCTCCAGGCAAAATGCATTACCAGGTGCTCTGCCCGAATCTCTGCCCACTGTGATAATTTCCCTTCACTACTGTCCTTTAGTGATGTCCCAGAAAGGGGCTGCAATGCTGCAGTTGTCCTCTTGTGGGTGGTGCCTGCATAGCGTGCAGAGCCATCTGTAAACCAGGTTCTAATCTTCTCTTCCTCCCACAGCTGATTATATGGTACACCCCACGATGCTAAGGGTGCATGCTGGGAGACAAAGAGCAAAATAGCAGGTGTAGGAGCCATAGGTATCTGGGCAACTTCCTCATGTAATTTACTTGTACCCTCTGGGCCTGACCTGGCTCTGTCACAAATCCATTTAATGATGGACTGTTGCTGACCATGTCCAGCCTTATGACTTGATGGATCAAATAATATCCAGGCCATGATAGGCAACTCAGGTCTCATGGTGACCTGGTGTCCCATAGTTAAGTGTGCAGTTTCCACCAATGCCCAGTAACAGGCCAACAGCTGTTTTTTTCAAAGGGAGAATAGTTGTCTACAGATGGCAGAGCCTTGTTCCAAAATCCTAAAGGCCTCCACTGCAATTCACCTATGGGGCTTGCCAGAGACTCCAAACAACATCCTTATCTACTACTGATATTTCAAGTACCATGGGATCTGCTGGATCATATGGTCCAGAGGCAGAGCAGCCTGAACAGCAGCCTGGACCTGTCACAGGCTTTTTCCCGTCCTGAGCCCTACTCAAAATTAGAAGTTTTCTGAGTCACTCGGTAAATGGGCCGTAGTAGGATATCTAAGTGAGGAATATGTTGCCTCCAAAATCCAAATAAGCCCATTAGGCACTGTGCCTCCTTTTTTTGGTCATGGGGGAAGTTAGATGCAATAACTTATCTTTTACTTTAGAAGGAATATCTCTACATGCTCCACACCACGCGGCTCCTAGAAACATCACTGAAGTAGAAGGACCTTTAATTTTTGTGGGGTTTATTTCCCATCCTCTGGCTCTCAAATGCTGTATTAACAAGTCCAAGGTGGCTGCCACCTCCTGCTCACTAGGTCCAATCAGCATAACATCATCAATGTAACAGACCAGCGTAATGCCTTGAGGAAGAGAAAAACGATCAAGGTCCCTATGAACTAAGTTGTGACACAGGGCTGCAGAGTTAATATATCCTTGTGGCAAGACAGTGAAGGTATATTGCTGGCCTTGCCAAGTGAAAGAAAATTACTTCTGATGGTCCTTATGGATAGGTATGGAGAAGAAGGCATTTGCCAAATCAACAGCCATATGCCAACTACCAGGAGATATGTTAATTTGCTCAAGCAAGGAAACCACATCTGGTACTGCAGCTGCAATTGGAGTCACCACCTGGTTCAGCTTACGGTAATCTACCGTCATTCCCCAAGACCCATCTATCTTCTGCACAGGCCAAATGGGAGAATTTAATGGAGATGCGGTGGGGACCACCACCCCTGCATCCTTCAGGTCCTTGATGGTGGCACTAATCTCTGCAATCCCTCCAGGAATGTGACACTGCTTTTGGCTCACTATTTTACCAGGCAAGGGCAACTCCAGTGGCTTCCATTTAGCCTTTCCAACCATAATAGCCCTAACATGACAGGTTAGGGAACTAATGTGAGGATTCTGCCAAGTACTGGGTATATCTATCCTAATCATACATTTGGGACAGGGGAAATAACTACAGGATGGATTTGGGGATGTATTGAACCCACTGTGAGGCAGACCTTTGCTAATACTCCATTGATCACCTGCCCTCCATAGGCTCCTACTCTCACTGGAGGGCCACTGTGGTGTTTTGGATCTCCTGAAACCAGTGTTAGTTCAAAACCAGTGTCCAGTAGTCCCCGAAATGTCTGATCATTCCCCTTTGCCCAATGTACAGTCACTTGGGCAAAAGGCCTTAGGTCCCTCTGGGGAAGGATAGGAGACTGTAAAAATTCTGGGTGCATTAGGATCCTCCCTCAAGGAGACCTGACCTCCCCATCATTCAAGGGGTTCTGGGTCTGTAAACTGGCTCAAGTCTGGGAACTGGCTGAGGGGCCGGGATTGCTTATTATCATGGTTTGAAGTAGGTCTCTGTTCTTTTGCCCCTAAATTCTTTCATTTCTATAAATTTAGCAAAAATTTTGTAGGTTTCCATCTATTTTACTTTTGGGAATGTCATGGCTAATCAGCCAACACCATAGGTCTATGCATGTCAGATTATTCCAGTCATTGTTCCACTTCTGCTGTCCACGGTGATTAAGTGCTGCCACTTGACCTCTGCCACTTTGGGATCCAATCAAGCCCATGGCACTTAAAGTTCCTAGTTGAGTAACTGCTGTCCCCACGATAAGGTCTGGCATACAGAGAAGAGCAATGACAGGGCTCTTCAGGGAAGTTGGTGCTCCCCCTCACAAATCTATTTCTCAAGGTGTTAGTGAAGGATCTTCAGCATCTTCCAAATGTGGAGGATTAGGTTTAACACGACAGATCCACTCCAGCATTTGCATTTCTCTAAGCCTCTGGATCCGTTCCTCTACAGTAAGCCATGGAATATCAGGCATCTCTAACTCATTCACTGTGGGCCATCTTTTGAGCCACACTTCTGCCAGCCAGCCAAATAGACTATTTTTTAAAATTTATTTATTTATTTATTTATTTATTTATTTATTTTTGTCTTTTTGAGACAGGGTCTCGCTATGCAGTTCAGGCTGGCCTTGAGCTCACTTTTGTAGTCCAGGCTGGTCTCGAACTCACACCAATCCTCCTGCCTCAGCCTCCCAAGTGCTGGGATTACAGGTGTGTGCCACCATGCCCGGCTTTTTTTTTTTTTTTTTTTTTTCCATTATTTTATTTTCTTGTTTCAGAACTTTTATTTATTTTTATAGCCCTGAGGGCTGGGCTGGCACAGCATGTGGTGCCGGGGATTGAACTGTGGTCCCTGCAGCCGCCCAAGCTTTCCTAAGCAGGTGCTTTAGACCACTGAGCCATCTTGCCGAGCCTCCCAAATAGCCTATTAACACCTTTCTTTACTCCACGAGCCACAACATTAAATTCAGAGTCACTACTTAGTGGTCCCCTATCAACAAACTCATCCTGATCCAGGTGTATGTTCTTTCCACCATTATCCCACACTCGTAAAATCCATTCCCATGCTTGCTCATTAGGTCTCTGCTTATAAGAGTTAGAAAACTCAAGAAGGTCTTTGGGAGAATAATGGATCTCCTCATGAATCACCTTATGTACTTCACCCTTAGGTGACTTCTGTGATTGAAGCCTTGTTATGAACCTAGAGCAAAAATGGGCGGTGAGGATGGGTCCAGAGGAGTCCCACCAGTCTTCTGTTCATTCCATGCAGGATTGGTTTCTCCAGATATATTAGGAGACACTAACATGGCAGAGGGTAAAGACAGTGATCCCTCCGTCACAGTGGGTGGTGAAATCTCTCCCTCAGGCAAAAGAATCTCATTAGCATCTAAAAATTCTGACATCCTTAGCCTCCTCAGGAACCTCCTACACATCTCCATTCCAATGTATGGGATCCCATTCTTTTCCAATCAGTGCCCTCACTTCCACTTCAAATACCCTTCGAGTCTGAGCATTTAATTTACATTGCAGTTCAGCCAGTCAAAATATGAGGGACTGTATTTGGGTCTCTGCAACCTCAGCCTTGTGGCTGAAAGAGAGATTGTCAGGACACACTTAGAAACCTTCAATTGTTTTTTTTTTAATGAGTCTGGAGGTGGGAAATGGTGTCTTCAAGCTCCTTATTTTCAAAAGTTTGTCTAATGAGGCTAAGATAAACCAGCTGGCATCACTATATTCCTTTGCCAAAGAGATTCAATATTTTTCTGCATGGAATCTCCAAATTCTTGAGATCTCACAAGTGGCGAATTAGGGTAATCAAATGGATCTATATGGCATATTAGGTTAAAAACCTCATGCCAAGGAGTATCACTATGCTCCTTAATATCAGAGGAGGCCATGGTGTCTTTAGTTCTCATCAAATCTCGAAGCCAATTCCAGGAACACTTAAGGCCATTAAAAAGTGCCATCACTATATTCTGTTTCTCTAACCCCAATCCCAGCACCATATTCTGTTCTAGTCAGGGTTTTACCAGAAGAACAGATATAATACAAGTAACAGATATAACAAAAGATGTGCCAGGGCCCAGCAGGATGGCTCAGTGGTCTAAAGTGCCTGCAGGCGGCAGCAGGGACTGTGGTTCAATCCCTGGCACCACATGCTGCGCCAGCCCAGCCCTCAGGGCAGGCTGAGCCGGCCATAAAAAAATAAACAAACAAACAAAAGTTCTGAAACAAGAAAAAAAAAAAAAAAAAAAGATGTGCCAGTCCCAGAGTTAGATGGGGAAGTGTGTTGAGAGCGTCTGCACACTGCCAACTGAAGGATTCAGTCCCAAGGCTTTTACATTCACTGCAGTGTTCCATCCCTAACCATCTCTACTGGTCTTTACCGGTTTCTACTGGTTCCTAACCATCTCTAGTGGTCAGCTGTTGTGTCTGCAATGGAAGGCAGAAGAATCTGCTATGGAAAGCTAAAGAGTCCAATCTAGAGGCTGACGAGTCTATGCTGGCTCACCGTGTGAAACAGCCTGGCGATGCAGCCAAATTGATAAAATGTATCGACCACCAGGCATCCAGCCAAGTGGACACAATGTATCAACCACTACAAGCTGAGATTTTATCTTCGGGCCTCGGTGCTTAGGTATGCTGCACACTGCGCAGAGGGCAGGACCCTAACGCCGGTCCCTGCCATGACTTGGAAGCCTCAGGATCTTGCTGAAGCAGCGAGCTCCTCACAGGGGAAGGCTGCGTGCTCCCAGAACCGCGTGAGTCTGCAGGCTGTACCTGGTGAGTTATCAGTGGAAAGCTAGACGTGACATGAAAGGCCCTTTCCAGAAGCATCGTTCAAAGCCAGTTCCACTGCTGTGTGCCTCTGGGGAGGGGAGCAGATCACACAGCAGAGTGTGCTCGAGCCAGGGAGCAGAGGAAGAGGATCCAGAGTCCCAAGACCCCTTGAGGGCTTGGCTCCAAAGACATCAGGGCTCCGACTCCCAAAGTCCCACTGCCTTCCAGTAGTCCCTGGTCCAGTTTACCACACAGGCCTTGGGGACCGCACTCAAACCATGGCAGGGACTGAGGTTCTGCAGAGTCCCACAGTAAGTGGAGACTTCAGCCAAATTTAACACTATGTTGGGAAAACTTGCATTTCTGGCAATATAATAAATAGATAGTCTTGGGGCTGGGGAGATGGCTCAGTGGAATAACTGTGAGGGCCTGAGTTCAATTCCTGGTTCTGAAAAAAAAAAAAAAATTCTCACACACATTTCTGCTATAAAAACGTACTTTATAGAATTTCAGTCTATCTGTATGTTTATTCTTTTAACTGTGCAGTCAAGCAGGTAAAGACAACATGGTCAGGAACCCACAGGAATTTCGAGTGAACCCCATCGGGACACCTGCTTCTTCGCCGGTCACAGAACTCCTGTTTTGTTTGGTTTTTAAAAATTGGGCATGGGGCCACGAGGGCACACACCTGTAATCCCAGCACCCCAGAGGCTGAGACAGGAGGGTTGCCATGAGCTCAAGGCCAACCTGAGATACAGTGAGACCATGTCTCTAAAACTATACCTATGTGCACCCATGTTTATAGCCGCATAATTTGTCATAGTTAAATCCTGGGAACAACCCAACTGTCCATCAACTGAAAAATGCATAAAGAAGATGTGATATTTTTAGTTATCTTATTTTATTTATTTATTTATTTGTTTATTTGTGGAATTGGGGATTGAACTCAGGCCCTTGAGCTTGCCAGGCAAGTGCTTATTCTACTAAGCTATCTTCCCAGCCCCAGTGTGGTATTTTTAAGCAATGGAATATTATTCAACTATAAAACAGAACAAATGAGTCTTTTGTCAGTATATGGATACAATGGATACAACTTGAGAATATATTCTTTGTTTTAGTTTTTGGTTTTTTTTTGTCTTTTTGAGACAGGGTCTCGCTATGCAGTTCAGGCTGGCCTTGAGCTCACTTTTGTAGCCCAGGCTGGTCTCCAATTAGCACTGATCCTTCTGTCTCAGCCTCCCAAGTGTGGGGATTGCAGGTGTGCACTATCACACCTGGCTAGCTATTACTTTAGATGTCAACAGTTTAAATGAATTAGCAGAGTCAGACATTGTATTGTGTGCCTGTACTGCCCGAGATTTGGCAGGCTGAGGAGACCACCTAGAGCCCAGAAACTCCAGCCAGCCTGGGAAACACATGAGAAGCTACTGAAACAAAACAAAAGGAGGAGGAGGAGGAGAATGAAAGGACACCAGGAATGCCAGTGCACGCCTATAATCCCAGCTCCTGTGAGCTGAGGCAGGAGGGTCAATATGATTTTAAGCAGTAGAGTATTATTGGGGCCGGGGAGATAGCTCTGAGACACAAGTGCCTGCCTGGTAAGTGCAAGGTCGTGAGTTTGAACCCCAGTCCCCCCCCACCCAAAGAATATTATCGCTGAATACATCACAAAGAACAATGAGAAAATAAAACAAGAAAAAACAAGGGGTAAACCAGGTATAGGGGTGCAGGCCTATAGTTCCAGCATTCAGGGAGGTGCAGGCAGGAAGATGACAAGTTCAAACCCAGCCTGGGCAACTTAGTCACAGTGAATGAACGAATGAATGAATAAAAATATGGGCTTGGATGCAGCGCAGTGTGAAGAATCCCTGACATGGAAAAATAAGATGTCCTAGATGACCTGAATGGTAATCTACATGCTGCCTACAAGAGAGGTGTTGTACAGCTGGGGACACTCACAGATTAGAAGTGAAAAGACTCCAGGCAGATGGGAAGGGCAAGGGCACCCAGATGTACCGCAGTCACTAGATAGACTTTAAGACAGACGCAAGGACAGAGCCCTGTCTGCGATAGCAACATCATGTCCTAAGGGCCAAGAGTGCAGGCTAGGGCTGTCTGGCACAACTCTTGTGGGCCCACCTTGCTTTCCAAGTGTGCTGCACAATGCGGTGCTGTCTGAATACACAAGCGGGACACCCCAGAAATCCACACAGGTTTGGGTACAGTGCGATGCAGTCCTGGCTTGAGGGAGGATGGGGTCAGGTCAGTGGTTCAGTTCACAGGCCCAAGAGGAGTAGGCCCAGCGCAGGAAGCGGAGTTCTGAAGCGGCCTCCCCTCCCCCCTCCTCTCCCACACTCTCCCCCTACCCAAGCTCATGTCCTCCCCCCTCCCCTGCCTCCCCCTTCCCCGCTCTCCCCCACTGCTGCCCAGGCCCACCTTCTCTTGCTCCTGCACTGGAAGGGACCCAGACCTTTCAGGAAATCCCGAGCAAACTGGATTCTCTTCACTGCCCTGCAGAGCTCTCTCCGCAGAACCCGTTCATCTTCTCCTACTCCTCCTGCTTCGTTTTTCTCCGTCAGCTCTCGGCCGCTTTCATTTCCACGCACCAAAACACCTGTATAAAAACACAGGTGTAGGCCCGGCAGGATGGCTCAGTGGTCTAAAGCGCCTGCTTAGGGAAGCTTAGGTGGCTGCTCCCATCCCCAGGACCACATGCTGCTCTAGCCCTGCCCTCAGGGCAGGCTGAGCCGGCCATAAAAATAAATAAACAAACAAAAGTTCTGAAACAAGAATAAATAAATAAATAAAAATTTAAAAAAAAATTTTTTTCTCTTTTTTAAATTTTTATTTATATATACATATATATTTTATTTATTTATTTATTTATTTATTTATTTATTTATTTAACGGGACTAAGGTTCGAACTCATGATGTTGCACTTGCCAGGCAGGTACTCGTGCCACAGAGCTATCTCCCTGGCCCCTAACTGGACTGTATACGAATATGCAACAGACAATATGTAAACAAATGGAATGGCTATTCCAATATAATTTTGCTTATAAAAACGAGGAGCCAGCCAAGGGTTACGGTCTATTAGCTCTTAACAGAAAGCAATTAAAATACCTGAATACAGTAGTAAAAATTTAAATATTTCACAAGTTTAAAACTATACTGTACTGTTCCTAAACTTTACTCAAAGGACATACTCTTTTTTTTGCTTTTTAAATGTGTTTGGTACAGGGTCTTACTGCGCAGCTCAGATTTGTAGCAATCCTGCTTCAGCTTTCCCAGTGCTGGGATTACAGGCGAGCACTGGTCTCATGGCTAGCGTGGCACATGGAGCTGGGGATTGAACTTCGGTCCCTGCACTTACCTATGCAGGTGCTTAGTCCACTGAGCTATCTTGCTGGCTCCAATGGACACATTTTCCTTTAAAGAGGAAAAGGTAATCTTTAAAAAGTGTAGTTGAATTGCTATGTAATTCACTTGACTTTTTTCATTTGTTTTTGCAAGTCAAATGACTCCAAAGTACTTGTGATATTTTCCAGAAATCAAAACCCATGGGGACTTGTATAATCAGCAGTCATTTAGGTCCTTAATATCTGGCATAGCTTCTTCCAATTATCTTCATGAAGATAAACCCTATCAATGAAGACTGTATTAGGCTTAGTATATTCTTTTAAATAAAGAAGCTGATTTTGTAATACTTTAAACAAGCCATTAAAAATTAGCTCCCTTTGTTTTTTTGAGACAGGCTCTGGCTACATAGTTCAGATTTGTCTTGAACTCACTACATAGGTCAGACTGGCCTTGCACTCCCAGGCATCATCCTGCCTCATTCTCCTGTGTGCTGTGATG
>PVJA010053544.1:0-11886 GCA_004027025.1 Myocastor coypus
TTTTTTTTTTTAAATAAAAAAAAAAAAGAAAAGCTGATTGTGAATTTCCTCTAGCCCAACTCCTGCACTATGCGAGGCCTGGTCTTAGGGCAAAGCTCTGATAAGATGACATGGCCCAAGGGCCACAGTAAGATCTTCATCCAGTGTCCATGTAGCCGAGGTTTTGGTTTTGCAGTGTGAGGCACTGAGTGCAGGGAACATAGCTCTGCACCCCCGCTTTTTGTTTGTTTGTTTTGGATTAGAATATTGCCAAGATCATACCCTAGCCACTCTCAAAAAAAATGTTTTTTTGTTTTTGTTTTTTCTGGTAGTAGAAATTTAAGGAAAGGCCTTTACCCTGAGAAACATCCTCAGCTTTTCATTTCTTTGGTGCCATGGAGATAGCTCAGTGGAATAAGTGCTTGCCTGGCAAGCGCAAGGTCTTGAGTTCAATCCCTGGTACCACCTAAATAAATAAATAAATAAATAAATAAATAAATAAAATTGCCGGGATGGAGCTTGAATTTTCCATCCTCCTGCCTCTATTTCCCAAGGAGTAGGGATTACAAGCATACACCACTACATCTAATTTAACATGACACTTTGTTTTTGTGACTAACCCTGTGGGCTAGTTGGAGGAATCATTTTACATATGGGAAACTAAGTCCCAGAGGAGTCACACATCTGTATGATTTTTCTACCATGTCACCGCCACAGGAATAAACAGACAGATGTGGAGAGGAAGCAGCCTCTTACCCAGATCAGATGTGAACTATATATGTCACTGGAAGAGACTGTGTCACCTTCACTTACCTTAAAATTTCCTGTGATATCACCTGTAATCTTTTTCACCCATCCCTGAAGGTGACTTTTTGTTGTGTTAATCCATCCATTGTCACAGGCTATCCAAATCTTTTTTTTTTTTTGTGGTACTGGGGATTGAACTCAGAACCTTGTGCCTGCCAGGCAAGCGCTTAGGCCACTGAGCTATATTCCCAGCCCCGGCTGTCCAAATCTTAACTCAAGAGGAAGCTAACACCGAAAATGTGTCTCTAAATAAAGTCACCTACGTTGACCCTGCTGTGGCCAGAGCAGCCCCTGCACTCGAGCCAGGGCTCTTTGGCCCTCTGCTGAGAACCAGGGACCAATTTACTTGCTTCTTTCTTGAGAAAAAAAAGAGGACCCCTTCAGAGGAACTCCTCCTGCTACTCCCAATTTTGCAAGCAAGGAAACTGGGACCGAACAGGCAGAGCCCCTCACCACTGCTCACACAGCCTTGCAAGTAGGGCTTGCCAGTCGGAGCAGAGCCCAGCAAGACTCACTGCACACCTTTTCAGCTATTGCTACTCCCACAAAAGGAAAAAAAAAGAAAACTGCTCTAGGAATTGGCTCCTGGCTACAGGGTAGCAAAATGTGAGTGACATACAGTAAAGCAAAACTGGTAAATAGGGTGCGTGGCCTTCGTCTGCTTCCTCCCCATGTAGCTTCATGGTATCCCCCAGAAACTAGCAGCATTAGGAAAGGTCCCCCAACCGCCACCTGAGTGTAAAAACAGGTCCATATATCACTTCTGTGGGGAATTCCTGGCTGTCAGAGCAGGAAGGGCTTGACTAGTCATCTAATTTAATCCCTTGCTTTATAAACCTTCAGGAAACTACAAACCTGGGAGAAGAATGAGCTGCCTAGGGTTTGTTCCTCTTTGATTCCCCCAGAATGCCTAACTCTGCCTCCATCCTAAGTGGTCACTCAATAAATGTTGGGCTCTTGATGGATCACCTTCCCCAGCATATTTGCATTTTCTCTTTATCAGTAATTGGCAGATGAAAGGCTTTGTGCTCAAGTTAAAAGAATTCCAAGCATTCACCCAAAGTGGGGGAGGAGGTTATTTTGGGCCAAAGGGAGCCAGGCCTGGACCCTTTCGCTCCGATTGTCCCCAAGAGCTGGGAATAGGTAAGGACGCTGACAGAAGCTGAAGGTGCTTGTGCAAATTTTTTTTTTTCTTTTTTGGTAGTAAAACAGCAACCCTCTTGTGTGGGGAAACAAAATAATCATGACTTCCTGGAGCTTCCTTGCAAAGGGCCCAATCAAATCTTGCCTGTGTTATCCTGTTCATTCTCTTCCTTGCTCTTCCCTCAAAGATGGATTGAGCAGTTCTGTTCCCAAAGGCAGAGAAGGAAGAGTGAGGAGCAACAGCCCTGCTGAGGCTAATGGGAGTGCTCTGGATTCTGCCTGGAGAGGAAACAGGGGCTGGAGCCCTTGAACCAGAACCCAAGGTGTGGGGTCTGTAGAGAAAGCCTATGCTAATAGGCCCTGACCCATGAAAGCTTGCTTTGAAGGAAGGCCCCTCACTGTTACTATCAGCCTGAATTCTTTCCAAAGCTCCGTGAGGAAAGGATTTTAACTCCCTACTTTTAAAGCTTAGGCTCGCTGGGCGTGGTGGCACACTCCTGTAATCCCAGCACTCTGGGAGGCTGAGGCAGGAGAATCGGTGCAAGTTCGAGACCAGCCTGGGCTACAAAAGTGAGCTCAAGGCCAGCCTGAACTGCATAGTGAGACCCTGTCTCAAAAAAAGACAAATAAATAAATAAATAAAGCTTAGGCTCAAAGATCAAGTTACTGGAATGAATTTTACAGCTGTGAAATAACCACCATAGGATTTGAACCCAGAGCTTGGAGGACTCCAGAGTTCACAGGGATGAGTCTTACTTAAGCCTCCGTACAGGGCTGTGCTATGCAGCATAATGGAAATAAGATATGCCTCCACGCATGCAGGCACCTCTACCTATATCCCAGCTGTTGAGCATCTGAAATGTGCACACTGGGGTTAAAGATCTTTATGTTACTGTGCTGGGGATTGAACCCAGGGCTCTACATGCTAAGCATGCACTCTGCCACTGAACTATACATCCAGTGCAAATTTTAATAAAAATTTACAGTGTAACCCCAGAATGTTTTGCACTGTGTGTCTTAATGCTGTATATACATTAAAGTCTGAATTGGCCTTGGGTCCCATAATCGACCACTCCAAGACATTTGTGGAATGAAGGGTCCCTGTGGGAAGGGGCCATCTGGTGCAGTGTGAATGCTTGCAGTGTTAGTTGAACCGACTGGCTCAGGAGTGCCTGCCAGGACCATGACACCAGGAGGGAGTCTGGGGATGCCAGCTGGGCATGTGACGGGCCCACCTGCCCAGATCTCACACATAAGCTTTTCAAGGACAGATAACATGTCTTGGGGCAGGAATCCTATGGATGGATACAAGCACCATCATGTAGTCAAACTAGAGAGTAATCTCGAAAGTTGAGAAACTAAGTCACTCTATGTGCCTGGTGAAACATTACTGAATCATTACAGAAAATAAGGGTTGGGCAGGATTGGGAGCATAGCTGAGTGGTACAGCCCTTGTGGAGCTGGCGTGAGACCCTGTGCTCAATCCCTAACATCGCAAAAAGATGAGCAGGTAACTATATATTGCTGCTGAGCAACCATTGTGCAATATTCTTAAACAAACTGATGCTGATGCTGAATACTAAGTTGGGACGACCACGTAGGTAACACAAGCACTCGACCTCGTATGCAGGGTTCCCAGCCCCACAAAAAAAGACTTACATTTCACGTTTTTAAAGCCTGTTAGAATGCTTTTAAATTTATAAAATTTAACATAAATTAAATATGAAAATATTCAAGCATAAAGGAAGGAGGGCAGGAGTAGGACGCCTACTGTACACAGGCCCAGGGTTTAACGCTAGCATGCCCAAAACTAAATGATTCATAGAAAGTACATATAAGAGGCATCAAGCACACAGCACTTTTTCCAAATCTCACGACTTACCCTATTTTGTATTACTTTGAGATTTAAAATATAAATTTTATTTTAATTTCAGAGAGCAACAGACCATGCTATTTCAGGTAAAGTGGTTGTTCTCAACTATCTCTCTCCACTGCAGAATGAAATTAAAAAAGCAGAGGAAAGTTCTATATAGACTGTGAGGCTGTAGCTTTGGGAAGACTTAATTTTCTAGCTAAAGTTTTGCTTCTCCTGTCTCTTTCCCTGTGTGAAGATGGGAAAGAAACTTGGAAATAATTGGTAAGTTAATTGAAGGGTTAAAGCCAGCAAAAGTCATAAAAGTTCAAAGATTCTTTAAAAACTTGCATGTTTGGATTGATGGACAAGTATGTTAGCCAGTGGAAACAAAAGACCAAGTATTACTTCATCATGCTCAATTGTCATTGGCTGACAAATCCCGAGGGACAGACTAGAAAGCTGGCAGTTAACCCTTTCGGGGAGGGCCATGCCCTTTGCATTTATTTTGAAAGATGAAGTAGGGACAGAAGAAAAGAAATATCCAGAAACCTTCAGGTGTCACTCGCTTTGGTTCTAGTAACCCCAGAAGGCAGGATTTCACCTAAGGAAGGAACAGGGACAAATATTCTAGAGAAAAGTTTTAGTACTTTTTAAAATCAGCTGATCTTTCAGAGTAGGAGGAGAGAGTAGCTTGATTCACTTTTTGTGCTGTCAGAACAGAGACCCGTGTTGGAGAGGCTTCCATTAATCTTACACAGTGATCAGTCACTGAGAAGATTGAATAGCATTTCCTCCCCAAAGATGTAGAGACAGATGACCTTTGCGGCAGCCCTCAGACCCCCAGCTCACAGCTGGAGAAGAGGATGTGTCAGCATTTACTTTCCTCTCACCCTGCCCTTTGTTCAGAACTCCAACCCTTTGTGTTCCGCTTGCTGCAGGACTTTTTGTAGTTGTCGATGCTGCTGCTTTTTTTTTTTTTTTTTTTTTTTTTTTTTTTTTTTTTTTTTTTTTTTTTTTTCTTTTAACCACCCACATCTTGCAACTTCTGAGAAACAAAGTATTTGGCAGGAGATCATATCTGGTGGTGCCCCGAAGAGGGAATAAGAATAGACAGAAGAGAGAAATTATATGGAGCCATTGGGCCTGCTGGTTTTAACTGTTGCCCCTTCCAGGGCTCCCCGCATGCTATGGGCTAAGCAAGATGGAGCCAGAAGTTGAGCTAAATGAAAGATGATGCCCTGTGCTTAGATGGCCAGGTTTCAGCAAAGTTTTTACACATGCGACTGCATACAGAAGTCACCGCTAAAGCGGAAGCATTTACATCAAAAACATCCTGAATCCCGGGAGCTACCGGACCTTGGCCAAAGCCCCACCTCCCCCTCAGTCGTGTCCCCCTCCACCGTACCCCCACCCCCATCTGTGAAATGAACATTGTAATGTGAAACGCATTCGACAGTTACATGGCAACTGCATGAGCTGACTTTCTGTAAAAACACTGCATCTTCAAATGAAGCTGATCTTCTGAGCTCCATAACCCTAAAGGCTGGCTTCACCCTAGCGACATGCTGTGTCCCCCTCCAGAGCTCATCCGGGCCTCCCACACCTTCATCCAAGCTTGCAGGGGTCCCTTATATAACGCAGCAGCACCTCTGTGCAGAGCCTGCCCACCTCTTCTGCCTGTATCCTTCACATGGGTCTGATCCGACAGTGTCGCACTCCTAGAGTCCCAGCACAGGAAGGATCAAAAGAGCTCTGTTCCCACCCAGGCAATTTAGCAAGTTCCCAAATAAAAAGGGGTAGGTGTACCCCCTGGGCTTGGTCCTCAGTGTGGGGATGACACTCATTAGCACTTATTCATGAAGCCTGTGCAGCTTTGGTTCATGTCTTTAAGGAAAGCCTTCCTGTTCACCACCATGAAGCATCTATGCCTGGCAGGGCTTTTCCACTGGTGCTGATGGGTATTCTAGGTTGTTCTAAATTTTTATTTATTTCTTTATTTGATACAGGGTCTTGCTACACAGTTCAGACTCTTAGTGATCCTCTGGTCTCAGCCTCCCTAGCACTGAGATTACAGCAGTACACCACCAGGAACCAGCATGATGTGTAGTACCAGGGATCAGACTTGGGTCCTCGCACTTGCCAAGCAGGCGCTTAGAGCACCGAGCTCTCTCCCCAGCCCTATTCTAGACGGTTGAGAATGAAGACAATTGACACTTCTCCCCACCCCAAAGAGGTGCATCTGAAGGGGGCCCTTTCAAAATGAGAGTTTGAGGGGCTGGGGAGATAGTTCAGTAGAATAAGCACTTGCCTGGCAAGCACAAGGTTCTGAGTTCAATCTCTGGTTCCCCTGGGGGTTAAAAAAAAAAGAGATCAAGCATTTTGCCATTTCTCCTGACCCTCAATTTCTTGGAAGCTCGGCATGGCAGCACATGCCTGCAATCCTAGCACTTGAGAGGCTGGAGGCCAGTCTGAACTCTAGAGTCTCTGTCTCAAAAATAAAAAACAAAATACTAAATTTCTTCTTGGACTACATGATTGCAATAAACAAGTTGATGTCAACTGTCTAACATCTGTCTCTTTTTATTAAAAGGAAAAGTCCCTGAAGACTCGGGTCTTGTCCATCCTATCTTTCTTTCTTTCTTTCTTTTTTTTTTTTCAGGACTGGGGTTCAAACTCATGACTTTGCAGTTGCCAGGAAGGCACTTGTGCCACTGAGCTATCTCCCCAGCCTCCTTTTTTTTTTTTTTTGAGACAGTCCTGCTATATAGTTTAGGCTGGTTTTGAGTTCATTGTGAAGCCCGGGCTGGCCTCAAACTCAAAGCAATCCTCCTACCTCTGCCAAGTGGCGCCAGCAGGCCCCACTTTGCCTATCTTATCATTCATTGCTTATCTTCACCTGACTCGCACAACTACTCCTGAAACATTTGTTAGCCAGGTACAGTGATGCATACCTATAAATTCAGCTACTCAGCCGAGGCAGGAGAATCACAAGTTCAAGACCAGCCTGAGCAACTTAGTGTGTCCTTGTCTCTAAATTATTTACAAAAAAGGGCTAGAAGTGTAGCTCAGTGCTCCCATGGTTCAATTCCCCACGAGGGTAGGGGGAGCTTGTTGAATAAATGAATTAATCCCTCCTAATTCCAAAATGTGTGTATTTTCAGCTTGAGTCACTATCTCACTGTGCACCTAGTCTCTCAAGAGAGCCTGTAGTTTCTTAGAGGCACTAAAGAAGTGCCAAATGCGTGTAGGTATTATGCTACAACCCAAAAGAATGGTGCTGTGTGCCTGTCCACAGCCTGGACTCATCCACACTGCGGACCACCACCATGGTTACTGGATCCCTGGGCACAGCTGGGCTGGAGGGCCAGCTGCCATCACCCACAGCTGACACTCTCAACCCTGCATCCTCCAGGACTCAGGCTACCAATACCTGTACCAGCAGCTCCCCAGGCGTAGCCCCAGAGTGAATACCTGGAGCACCTGGCCACCTCTGGTCTTCCTGCTTGGTGGCCAAGGTACCGGGGTTGGGGTGGGAGGGTGCTAAAGTGCATGGTACGCAGAACCAGCTGTAAGGACCTTAGAGTATCCACTGTCCCCAGAAGGTCTTGGGTTGGGTTTACCTCTGCTCCTGATCTCTGGCTTTGATTCATCAGCCTGAATCCTCATTTCAGCCTGGTGGTGATACTGTCTGGTCTGCCTAGGCCTGGCCTTGGCACCTTGCGGTGTGTGACTATGGGCTCACATGGTTTATCTTACTTGACTGCCAGATCTTAAGCTCTTAGAGGAAAGTTTGATGTTTATATTTGCTTCACCATGGTTCTACACTCTTGGTTGGAGTATAAGTGGCTTGATGTGTTCACAACTGGGCCGAGTCTCCCTGGAGAAGTGACCAGACTTTCTGAACCTCAGTGGTAAGACAGGACGAACAACACTGGAGGATGAAATCAGACCATGGGAACCACAATCCTTTCAGGGCTCCTTTTCACCTCCATCATCCAGGCCCCAAGATTGACACATGGTATATTTGCAGTAAATATTTCTTGAATAAAATAAAAAGTTGAGGGCCAGTGAGATAACTCAGGGGACTAAGAGCCTACTTAGGCAAGCGCAGGGATTGATCTCCAGGACCATATTCCTTACTGGCTCCACCCATGGGTACACTAAGCCAGCCAGAGTCCAGGGATGGTGGTGCATGCCTGTAATCGCAGCACTGGGAAGGCTAAAAACAAGAGGATCACTAAGAGTCCAAGGTGCTTAGTGAGACTCTGTACAAAAACATAAATTAAAATAAATAAAGGGGTTAAGGGCTGGGAAGATAGCTCAGCCATCTAAGCGCCTGCCTGGCAAATGCAAGTACCTGAGTTTGATCCCCAGTACTGCATGCCATGCCAGCCCCAGGTCCCCAGACACACTGAGCTGGCCACTACAACCAGGCATAGTGGCACAAGACTGTAATCCCAGCGCTGAGGAAACTGAGACAGGAGGATCACTAGGAGTCCTAGGTGCATAGGAAGACCCTTTATCAAATAAAAACTAAAATAAAAATAAGGGGTTGATAAATCTCTAATAAAAGTAGATAAAATTTGGTCTCTGGAATCTTAACTGTAAGTGGAACAAAGGAATGTCGCACTGTAATAAGTACAAGACAGAAATCACCTGTAATTTCAGGATTTGGGGGGCAGGGCAAGACAATCATCACAAGTTCAAGACCCGTCTGAATATACAGGGAGACACTATCTCAAAGAAAAAGTAGAAGGGCCGGGGAGATAGCTCCGCAGACTAAGCACCTGCTTAGGCAAGTCCAGGGACCAGGGCTTAATCTCCTGTCCCTCCTGCTGCACTGGCCCCACCCCCACCGCTGGAGCACACCAAGCCAGGGACTAAGTGGCACAAGCATGGTGGCACAAGCCTGTAATCCCAGCACTGGGAAGGCTTAAAATAGGAGGATCACTGCAATTTGGAGCTGCATAGCGAGACTCTGTATCAAGTATATAAATTCTTTTTTTTTTTCTTTATGTTATGGCCAACTCAGCCTGCCCTGGGGGTAGAGCTGGCACAGCATGTGGTACCAGGGATCAAACCGTGGTCCCCGTGGTTGCCTAAACTTGTCTAAGCAGGTGCTTTAGACCGCTGAGTTATCTTGCCAGCCCCTCAAGTACATGAATTAAGAAAATAAAGAATACAAGTTAGGGGGCCTGGCGGGATGGCTCAGTGGTCTAAAGCGCCTACAGGCGGCTGCAGGGACTGCGGTTCAATCCCCGGCACCACATGCTGCGCCAGCCCTGCCCTCAGGACAGGCTGAGGTGGCCATAAAAATAAAAAATAAACAAACAAAAGTTCTGAAACAAAAAAAAATAAAATAAAAATAAAAAAAATTCTTTAAAAAAAAAGAATACAAGTTAGTAATTGTGGCTGAAACATTTCATCTGCAGCATTTACCAGCTGTCTAGGCTCCCACAGACCTCACCTGTACAATAGAGGTAATCACAGAACCTCCCAGGCAGGATGGGAGGCTGGAGGAGGTGGCAGATGGAAAACACTCAACAGAGTCGCTGGGCACATAATAAGTGCTCAACAAACACAGGACAGCATCACCCATTATAGCACTGCTGGGACAGCAGGAGACCTCTGAGTCAATTAAACAGTTGCTAAGCACTTAAAATAGCTCATGGTCTAGCAAGTTCAATTAGTGTCTATTGACTCGATTCTGGGAACAGAAGGAGAGCAACCAGGTCTATACTGCCATGATCTTAGACCTGGTAGATGCTAATTAATGTTTAAAAGGGCTGGGCAGAGCACCCACTCAATTCCAATATGGCTTAGAGAACAGCCCTGAGAATAACATCAATTTCCTATGCTTAGGGCATGATCTTGGGCTGTGGCAGATGGCACTGACCATGGTAGTGTCGGGTTTCTGGAACTTACAGCTTAGTGGGAGACAGTTGATCTAATGGTTGCACAGATACATGGAATATTGGGGCCAATGAGATGGCTCAGTGGTCTAAAACGCCTGCTTAGGAAAACTTAGGCAACCCCAGGGACCATGGTTCAATCTCCGGCACCACATGCTGCACCAGCCCCACACCCAGGGCAAGCTAAGCCAGCCATAAAAACAAAACAAAACAAAAAAAAAAAAAAAAAAAAAAAACCAGATATGTGGAATAGCCCAGCTGGCAAGTATACTGAAGAAGAGGGGTTAGTTTTTTGAGCCAGGGTCTCTATGTAGTTCAGACTGGCCATGAACTCCTGGAGATCCTCCTGGCCCAGCCTCTTGAGTGCTGGGATAATGGGCATGCAGCATTTCACCAGCCCTTATTTATTCAGTAGTGCCAGGTGTGAAGGCCGGGCAGAACACTCACTGAGCCATGCACCCCACAGGAGAGGTACAGGACACACAATACAGGGGTGTGATGTGGTGTGGAAGTGATGCCGATGCTCGGAGGGAAAAGAGGGCGGAGCGTGTAGGACGGACCAACAGCTCATGCAGAGGCTCCTGAGCCAGCTGCAAGTGTGCTAAGGGAACCGGAAGAGCACTAGGACCCAAGTATGTGAGGGTGAGGGTGGCCCACTCCAAGAAGAAAAGGACCAGCGAGACATCGAGGCCCCGGGAGCTACTGGGGCAGTGTGCAGGAAAGTGGAAGGTGTGATCAACCTAGCCTCTGGCATTCCCCTCACTGGGAGGATTCTAGAAAAGCACCCAAGGCCCTTGGGAAGCACCCTAGGAACTGGGCATGGGGTTCCCCACCTGGAATCCCAGCTCCTAGGAGACTGAGACAGGAGGATTGCTATGAGCTACATAGCAAGGCCTTGTCTCAAAAAGCCAAAAAAGGGGCTGGGGAGATAGCTCCATAGCACAAGTGCCTGCCTGGCAAGTGCAACATCATGAGTTCGAACCCTGATCCTGAAGAAAGAAAAAAAAAAAAATTCAAAAAAACAGATGTTGTCCCTGATAGTATTAGGTACCATTTAGAAACATTAAAGATTCTAAATATATGGTGACTTTTTTTTTTTTTTTTTTTTAGACAGGGCCTCACTATGCAGTTCAGGTTGGCCTTGTGCTACCTTTGTAGCCCCCAGGCTGGTCTCTCAGAGATCCTCCTGGCTCAACCTCCTTCGAGCTAGAACTAGGTTTGTGCCACCACACCCTGTTCAGGGGTCTCATGGTGTACACCTGCATTCATGGGGAAGGGACAAAATGGAGGCCCTTGTGCTTGCCAGGTCAGTGCTTATGCTTCTGACTTACTTTGCATCCCCTAAATGTTTTATTTATTTATCTTTTTGTTTTTGTTTTTGTTTTTCATGGAACTGGGGATTTTTTTTTTTTTTTTTTTTTTTTTTTTTTTTTTTGGTGGGACCAGGGTTCGAACTCAAGACCTTGCACTTGCCCAGCAGGCACTTGTGCCTCGGAGCTATCTCCCCAGCCCCTTGGAACTGGGGATTGAACTCAGGCCCTTGTGCTTTTAAATTTACTACAGTAGGGGCTGGGGAAACAGCTCAGTAGAATAAGCGCTTGCCTGGCAAGCGCTAGGGCCTGAGTTCAATGCCTGGTTCCAGAAGAAAGAAAGAAAGCCAGCGAGATAGCTCAGCAGTCTAAATCGCCTGTTGAGGCAAGCTTAGGCAACTATAGGGACAGAGGTTCCATCCCCGGCACCACATGCTGTGCCAGCCCCACCCCCAGGGCAGGCTGAGCCAGCCATAACATAAATAAATAATAAATAAAGTTTATCTTTAAAAAAGAAAGAAAGAGGGGCCCAGCGGGATGGCTCAGTGGTCTAAAGCACCTGCTTGGGAAAGCTTGGGTGACTTCAGGGACCGAGGTTCGATCCCGGGCACCACATGCTACACCAGCCCTGCCCTCAGGGCAGGCTGAGCCGGCCATAAAAATGAGTGAATAAACAAACAAAGGTTCTGAAACAAGAAAAAAATAGCTGGGCGTGGTGGCTCACGCCTGTAATCCCAGCACTTGGGAGGCTGAGGCAGGAGGATTGCTGCGAGTTCGAGACCAGCCTGGGCTACAAAAGTGAGCTCAAAGCCAGCCTGAACTGCACAGTGAGACCCTGTCTCAAAAAGCCAAAAAAAAAAAAAAAAAAAAAAAAAAAAAA
>PVJA010053546.1:0-11929 GCA_004027025.1 Myocastor coypus
AAAAAAAAAAAAAAGGGGTGGGGGAAGGGAAGGCAGGCTAAGGATCCTGACCCAGCCGGCGCGCAGGCTCAGCTCCCAGCGGTGCGATTTGGGTCTGGGCTGGAACAGGAAGTTAGTCGCGGGAACGCAGAGGCGGGGCAGAGGGGCGCAGGGAGCTTACCCGTGGCGGGCGCGCAGGCTCAGCTCCCAGTGGTGCGATTTGGGTCTGGGCTGGAACAGGAAGTCCTATCTATCTATCTATCTATCTATTCTCTGTTGCCATCACTTTATGAAATGTTGGCATTAAGTTTACTAACATGTAAGCTCTTTCAGTGGGAAATGTAGCATGTTGCAGCTTACACTCATTTATCTCAGTAATTTCTGCACTTAACCTATGACATGGGCAAGCTTGGCATCGCCATCCATGCCAGTGCAGCTGCAGGATTACCGAAGTTCAGTCATTTTCCTAAGTTAGATAAGGAGTGAGTGCTGAGCCGATTTCTACCTTATTTCTGTTGGGGCTACTGAACACCTCCATGACTTCTCTCTAACACTGACAATACTAGATGGTGAACATTTCAAGGAAGACTGTAAATTCATTCAAAGAAGCTATCCTCACCTTTCTTAGTAAAATCTTTTGAAAATAAGCTATTAAAGTGTCTGGAATACTGATGGCTTTATAAAAAAGTATAAATCTATGACCTCCTTGTGCTTAGAGCATTCGCTTTTGAAACTGCCCAAGTGTGAATACTTTCTCTGCTCCTTTGATGTGTAAATCTTCTTAAAAGCCTGTTGCCACTTTTACACCCCAGAGCTGTCCATCTCCAGAACCTGGGGCCATCCTTTTGAAATGTAATTATCAAGGAAGTTAGAGTCCTTATCTTCCATGGTTTTGTAAGAAAGTGAAATTTAGCTGTGGTTGGTGCTTTGCTCCCAATATCAAAACACCCTGTTGTGAAGATAGGAGGGTTTGCCTTTCCTTTAGGTGAGCAATTAGCAACCAAGGATGGAATGAGATCCCTGCACCACTCTGGCCGGCTTTTAATGTGTCTCTAACCCACTTCTTTTAGTGGCCTAAGGTCACAATGAGCTATGGCTTGTCTCCTTCTTTGTGTGCCTTTAAATAAATAGTTCCTTTTCTATTAATTTTGGTCATTTGCTCCTTGGCCAGGATTGTACACTTTGGTTTCCAATCCAGTTTATTTATTTATTTTTTTTCTCTTAGGCATTGCTCTTCCCTTTATTTCAAAATGGCATTTCCAATTTTTTCATGCCTATTAAACTACAGGACTTGAGAATGAAAAATTACACTGTCAATGATTTCTTTGAAAATTCCTTAAATCAAGAGTAGTTCTACTCTTTACATAAAACTTTATTTATTTATTTATTTATTTATTTATTTATTTATTATGTACTACAGGGTCTCATTACACAGATTAGACTCAGGGATCTTTCTGTTCTCTGCCTCTCAAGTGCTAGGATTACAAGTGGTCACCATCCCACCCAGTCTCATTCTTCTTCTCAGTGTGTCCAGGGGGCAGGGCTAGCACAGCACAAGGGCTCAAACCCTGGCCTCCGTGTGTGCCTAAGCAAATGCTTTAATCTGTTGGGCTATCTGGCTGGTCCTAAAACTTTATATATCTATTTTACATAAAGATGAGTGACCATAGTGAATTGCATAATTTATCTGTGATAGGGTTAATTTTCAGTGGTCTTTGATGAATATTAAAGCATACGGCTTATTTCATTTATTAGGAAAAGCTTTCATCTTAAAAATTAATTCATTATGAGGGGCTGGGGAGATAGCTCCGTGGCACAAGTGCCTGCCTGGCAAGTGCAAGGTCGTGAGTTTGAACCCTGGTCCCACCCCCCCAAAAAATTAATTCATTATGATATGGAATATAACAAAAATGTTATTATGAAACAATACACTTGGTAGATAACATATTAGAAAAAGTCATTTCTTCAATGCATAAAATCATTGCTATCTGTTCAATAATAAAAACCACTAAGTGTTAAAACAAAAATATACGCCAAGGAAATCATCAACAAAAAAAGGAAAGTATTTAATATTTAAAATGTATCTCTAAAATGAAATTTTGGAACACACAAGTTATTGATCACTCTATTCAGTTGCCGTGATGTGGATGTTGTTTTTCCTGGAAAATCTCATGTTGAAATCCTAACCACTAGGATTAATGATGATAATAAAAGCTACAGTCTATAGGAGGTAACTGGGCCAGAAAAGTGAGATGCCTCGTCAGTGTATTTTCAGAGTTGAGTTATTGACAATTTTATATCTTATGTAAACCCGATGACCAGTATGATTCCTGAGAACATTAAGGGAGTATATATCAAGCAATACAGGAAGTAATATTTAAAATACAGACTCTTGAGGCTTTTAAAATAGTCTTACTATGAGGTTACTTGTGGAGATAAAATTTCACTGCCCTGTAAATTGGTCACATTTTTGCGCTATGTCTTTAACACTGACTGCTATCTGTGTGCTTAAGGGCTTTTAAGTGTTCTCTTTCATTTGACCAAGTAGAGGAAATTATTTTACACGCTGCCATTGTTCCTTGGTCACTAACACAAATGGCTAAGTGTTAGGCCAACACAGAATAAAAACGTCCACATTTTGAGCAAGTTTACCTTCAACATTATATGTGCTCATTTGGTTTTCCTGACAGCTGTATATGCGATAAAGGTGGAGGGAGCTCTCTCGGTGAAGGCGAGATGTGCTTTCTACCTGGTGGAGCAAAGTGTAGGAACAGCTTGGTCAGCTCCACCGTGCGCCTCTTTCAGCGAAGCTGCTCTGCCCCACCAGGAACCTTAGGAAGAAGAACTAGCATGCGTGCTGTAAGGCATTCATTTGTAAATGCTGAATACGACTTTGAAGAAGCACTGAACCATTTGCTAATTTTACATATTTTCAGCTTTTTGCTGACGACACAGGTAGAAACCATTTTTCTGATTACGTACAGAACAGCGAGAGAATAAGCTGAACAGGTTCACTTAGGTGCTTCCAGGCAACCATAATAAACTCACTAGAATTTATCTTACATAGAAATACTATTCTTTTGAAAGTGAATGTTTTTTCAACAGCTGAGATGATTGATTTGCATAAATAATATTTTCTTAGTATTGTGAGAACAAAAGAAGAATTGTTTACCAAGTAAGTCAGACAAGGTATCACACTTTGCCTTTAGAATGTTCTCTGAAATGAGGTATGAGTTTACTTTTTGGAGCAGTGAATCTTTTTTAAGAAGTTGCTGATATACTTATTTTAACTGGCATACTTGATGAACTCATAGTATCACTAAATCATACAGAGTTCAGAAAAGTATAGCTACTATTTGTATAAATGTTTAATTTAAAATTGTTTCAGGGTCAGACTCAAATAAGACATGACCACTTTAACTAGCCAAGAAGATTAAGCATTAAGAATGGAAATTGCTCATTGAATTTAAATTCAATAGAGGCACCATCTTACACTCAAGAACTGCCTTTGCCATTTTTAAGATAAGACTCATCTGAAAAAATTTAATTCAGGATTGAATAAAGACAATCTATTAAATCAGATTTCAATGCACTTAATATCTTAGTCATTGCCAAAAAGTCATGTGGTTCTTTTTTATACAGAAGTAATAAAATTGTAGGATTATGACTAAAATAAAGTTTAATAGTGGCACACAAAGTAGTCATTAAAGGGTTTTCATAAGTTTTCACGAGGCCTTTCAAGAATTAGTCAAAGTTCCTAGCATGGAGCACCCGCAGACTTAGCAGCAAGACAATTGGGTTATTGCGGCTACTTACAGAAGCAGTTATGGCTTCACTTTCAAATGTATAATTGTGCTAATAGCATGGGTCTGACACAAGCCACTCTTGGGGGTTAATAGTTCTAACTCACAGTCTGCTCTTTCATGAAGAAAAGCAAAGAATGATTTAGCATAACCAGGGGTACTTGAAGTTATAGTATGCTGCCAACCGTTTTATGAGATTTTTCTTCTTTTATAACGCATGTTTTATACCAGTATTAGTAAACTCATGTCAGGGCTGATTAAAATATTAGTCATTATCATCTACAAAAATCAGGGAAGGGAGGGGAAGAAATATAAAAAGGACTAAGATGTGCTAATCCATCTTGCAAAGACTTGTCTTGAATGTAATCATTCTGTATTGCATACATGTACTAATACAAATGGAAATGTAGAAGTTCATCAAATCCTCAAATACTAAAGCATGATAAACTTCTTTTTTGTATTTGTCAGCTGCTCTGCTCTGCTCTAAATTTAAGTATAACCAAATAACTTTTGCTCTGAGAGAAAGGAATGCTTCTGTTTGGTAAAATGCTGACTACACTCGTGACAGATTCCTCACAGATCTGCCACCTTTCTGTAGAAGTTTTATGTCTCTATTCATCTCATCTTCTTCAGAGATATATGGAGTTCTCTGGCGAACTACATATGGACAGTACAGTACTTGATCACCTCCATACCATTCTGGAGAGAGTTCTCAAGCAAATACCAAATCTGTGATTATTACATAGACTGAGAAAAGTATGAGGGCATTTTTATAAATATTTGAGATATATTCAAACAGGGTATTGTTGGTTTCTCAACCAACAACCAAATACTGAATGACTCTCTTAATCTACTTCTAGACAAAGAAGCCTATAAATAAATCTGTCACCATAAAGTATTTACTTGTTGGGTATGAATCTCCTGGATTTTAGGGGTCATGGCTCTATCGATTGCCCTGAAGGTTTCTGGAGATAAGTAGCATTTCTATTAGAGTTTTAAATCAGCAACTGGATCATTGTTAGGAGGAGAGATATACAAGTCCTTGTTTTCATAAAACCTGAATAGCAGGTTTCTCTATTGAGCTTACTTTAGGCGCATTCTTATATATCTCATGTATGTTGAAGTATAATTCTGGCAGGGAGATATATGAAAATATTGTAACGATGAGACTCTATGCATTATGTATAGTTAAATAGACTCTTTGACCCAAAGATTGGAGGATGATTTATTTGGTTTATAGAGATCATTTGTCAAACATAAGCTTGCTATAATTGTATAATCTATTTTATTGAACATTTTCTCTCAAGATCTCTAGAAATCTACCAACTGAAGAGGATTTAATTCGACAGTTTGACTTTAAATATTCATTGGAACAGAATTACAAAACAAAAAGTCATGCTATCCTCCCAATAACCTGCTTGGTTTTGGCAAAACTTGTGAAATTGAAATTCTAGGTTTATTGGAGATGGCCATTACTTGTATTCTATTTACAGTCCAAGGAACATGTCATCAAACTTAAGCACAAAGTGAAGCCATTATATCTGTAGGAGTCTGCCAACCTACCCTAAAGAAACAATGTTAACTTTGTTTGAAGTGGGTGAACATACAAATCTGACGCCTGTAGCTATGTTAGATCCCCAGATTGGCTAATAGGACTCCTTTCTTTTCTTTTTGTGGTACTGGGGATTGAACTCAGAACCCTGAGCTTGTTAGGGAAGCGCTTACTTTACTGAGCTCTCTCCCTGGCCTGGGACACCTTTCTTACTTTCTAAAAAATATATTTTTGTCATTTGGACTACTTCCAATGGCAAAATTTAGTCTAAAGATTATAGCAGTCTTTTCTGAAATTCTTCTGCTGGCTCAGAATTGTTTAATTTTGAATTTTGGCGAAGTATATTATTATGAGGAAAATTTTTATGCTGCTCTGAAGACTTCTTAATTATTTGTTGCTCTAAAATTTTTTCCCAATTTGTGATGCCCTAACAACTTTTATTTTAGTTTTATCCTCCCCTTTAGAAAGATCTTTGAACTTTTAGATAGAAAGAATATTATAATTATAAAAGGGTAAAATCTAACCAATCTGGACTTCAGTGGTAGCACATACTCACTAAGTGCAGTCAATTTGCTGCTGTTTGCCAAGAATCTTCTTGCATCAATATGGATCATATCTTATCATCAGTTTTCTAAAACATGGATATTAAGTTTCTTTGTGGGTGGAGGGTAAGCCCCTAATGAACACAGCAGTATGGCTCAAGATAATGTCTCAGTCCTTGGAAAAGTCAGAACACCATGATTTTGCAGATTATAGTGAAGGTGGACCAATAGGAGGAGCTTGATAGGGATAGAGAAAGGTAGATGAATTAAAGGGTCGAGCTATAAAAGAAAGGAAGAAAGAAAGAAAAGAAGGAAGGAAGGAAGAAAGAAAGAAAGAAAGAAAAGAAGAAAAGAAAAGAAAGTATTAGGAGGCAGTCTTTGGCTTTGTATTTGCTACTTGATTCAAAATGTTTTAATAATTTTTAATTTACTCAAAATGTTGTGTGCGCTAAAATAAGCAACTCATGGCAGACTGGAGACTATCTGATTTGTTTCTAAGATGCAACAGTGGTAGAGACTTTATGCAAAATTAAAAGTTTTGCAAAATTTTAGATATGTAGATGTGTGCTTGTAGGCTATTTTGTTGGGTGTGTGTATGAGTTTGTCACATAGCAAACATAAGTATAAGCTCAGAAATCATGATAGATGGTACTGTTTGAGCAGAAATGTTCCCATCTATCTCAGTGTTTGCATACTATGTTATTCTGGTACCTAGGTTCAAATCAGGTCCAGGGGGTTTCAGGTTAGCACAGTGGTTTAAGTGACTGCACAGACAATCCCAGCTAGACACAGGAGATGGCAGTTTGATCCTCACACTCACTCTGAACCAGCCAAAACAAAACAAAACAAAACAAAGCAAAACGAAAGAAAGAAATGAAATGAAAACTTCTCAGGGCCCAGCAGGATTGCGCAGTGGGCTAAAGCGCCTGCTTAGGAAAGCTTGGGCGGCTTCAGGGACCGCGGTTCAATCCCTGGCACCACATACTATGCCAGCCCTGCCCTCAGGGCAGGCTGAGCCAGCCATAAAAATAAATAAAACAAACAAAAGTTCTGAAACAAGAAAACAAAACAAAACAAAACAAAAAAAATTATCAAACCAGGCCAGTAGTAGCCAAGACCAACACCAACAGCCACAATTATACTGGATTAAAAGATATCAGTAAAACATATTTCTTCATGTATTGGAGGTGTCCAGAGTTTATAGATAAAATGATGCAAAATGACGCAGTAACACCACCCATACTGGTATTGGAAGCACTGTCCCAAAGGCTGGATGGAATGAAGGGGAAGAAGGAAGAAGGTAGTATGCATTGTCAAAGCATCTTCCTCCTTGAAGAGGTGCATACTTGTAGACATTAAATTCCAGCAGCATCTTCTTTGGATATAGATTCACACCAGAATCACTCTAGTGAGTATCTTATACTTCAGTCTTGGGATAGTGCACCACCTTTGATTTCACTTTGTCTCCTGCTCCCAGGTTTGATTCCTTAGCAGCTACTAGTCCCTACAGCTCTCCAGCTATTATAGATTATCTCCTCTCTGATCCTAAATTCCCTTGCCTAACTTTGTAGTTGTTTTCCAAATGATGATTCTTCTAGACAATCATAACCTATAGAGTGACTATGTGCAAATCACTGAGATGTCTTAAGGCTGCTGGCCTGAACACTTCTGGACAGGCCCTGAAGCTAAGTAATGGAATAATTTACTATACAGGTGCCAAGACAGTTGAGAATATCTGTCACAAGACTCACAATGAGGAACAAGAAAGGAGACACTAGAGAGACCCCTTCTGTGCATGACAAATTGTTTCTGTATTGTCTATAATCATGGAGAGATTAGCGAATTATCAGTCTCAATAAGCAGACACTTGTGAGCAAGAGTGACAAGCATAACGATTTAGTAAGATCCAGCTTAAGGAAGGCCCTAGAAGGTACTCACTTAAATGAGTTAAAAATACTCATTTGAGTATTGAGTTGAGACTGGGAAAAAACCTTGGCAGCTGAAAAACCTGCCTGGCAAGCACAAGGACCTGGTTGTGATCCCCGGTACCTCATGCTGAGTGGGCCCTGGAACCCAAGTTTGTCCAGAAACCAGGCATAGGAGGCACTCCTGTAATTCCAGTGCTAGGGAGGGTGAGACAGGAGGATCACTACAAGTCCAAGCTGTGTAGGGAAACCCAGTGCCAAATACATACATACATACATACATACATACATACATACATACACATACACACATAAATGGTGTTTTTTTAAAAAAACAAAACAAAAATTACTGTAGAAATCAGAACTTGGTGGGTCCATGAGATATATAATTCAGGTGTCACTTGTACATTTCAACCCTGATGCTATTGTGACAAAATAATCTTTGATTTCTAGAATGTTGAGGAAAAGTTAACACCAAAAACATTACTACAATGAAGAAGTTCATATAGTGCAGAGTTTAGAATCAGTCTAGTGCCATCTCCAGTAAGAAGAGCCAAAGTATAATATAGCATTGACAACTCAAAGACTAACTATTGCCTTGCAATTTCCCCATTTGTTTTGTATAGAAGGCTTGGTTTGTTTGAAAATTAACTGTCCACTTCAGGGTTACATTTTCTTATGCTGAGTACTCTGGAGTTCACGTTTTGAGGTTATCGTAGTTAGCTGACCCTTGCCGTGCCCTACTCACAATTCCATGAAGTTTGTGTCAGTGTACACAGGACAGTTGACCAGGTCAAGAGCTTATAATTATGTCTGTAGCAATATTAGGTAGGTGAGCCACCAATTTGAGCTCTGGGTTACGATATTTTAGTATCTAGGTAACAAAGATCCTTAGTATTTTAAGTCATAAATGCTCCAATATAACTGAAGCACAATAGTAGGCTTGGTTTCTAGCACAGTGAGAGAAGTAGCTCAGTAATTCCATCAATGACTAAAGCTCTTTTATTTTATGTCTTCTCTAATAGTGGTGTCACACAGAGGTTAGAGCAGATTCATGTAAGACATCTTACCTTCAATTTTCAAGCTCCATTACTCACCAATGTGTACTAAAGGACACAGAACCAGCTCCTGCCAGTTAGGTATGTACAAGGGTGTTTTTTATGTATATCTACTCCACTAACCCTTATAAAATACCTAACAATAATTATTAGCTACCATTTATGTGTCTTGCATTTTCCTTTGTAATCATGAAAGTCCAGTAGCACATATGTGTTGGCATTCTAGTCAGCATATGTACTTACAGTGTGGTTCTGTGCCTGGCCCTGCTCTACTTCACTCCAGGGGTTGTGGTGCTCTAGTTTAATTCAGTATGTTACACAATTATGGGTAGGATAAAGGCAGACACACAAAAAGAGGTATTCCACTAGGAAAAAGAAAGATAGAAAGCTATTTGGGAAGGCAATAAATATCTACTATTTACAAAAGCAATGCATACTTCAGTAAGAAAAAAGAAGAGAAACCAAGCCATTTTTACTTGGCATCTTTTCTTCTCTTTTGTTATTAGGAATTAAATGTAGGGTCTTAGAATGAATGCAATTTCTAGGCAGGCACTATGCCGCTAAGCGTATCCCAGTAAATATCTCAGATATTTGCTTAATACTTTGAAGTGTCCCATGTTCTAGTAATTCAAAGATTCACCATTACATTATTCAACCTATGTACACTTCCCAGAGATATTTCATTAAATATTTTATGCATGAGATAATTAAATACAAAGCATTTTATATTACACAAGCAAGCAATATATTAATCATAAAGTATAAGAAAAAATGAATTTATCTGATTATTCTATGTAAATTCAAACTGTTTTATTTTTGAGTACTTATAGTGTCAAAATATGTTAAGTGAAGTAGAATATTTCTATTTCTAATTTACTGCTAAGCATCACAAATTGCACAAATCACTGAAGAATAATCGCTGAAGGAAAAAATCTGAAATATAACTGAAGCATATTTGTAGGTCTGGTTTCTACCACTGTGGGAGAAGTTTCACACAAAAATATATTTTACGAAGTGCAAAGTTATAGAACCTGAACGTGCTAAGGACAAATTGAACACATAAATAAATTTGTTAATCAATTCACAAAACAAAGAAAAACAATAGGTTGTCAGTGAAGATATAGGGAAATACATTTCAGTTCAAATTTTCAAAAACTTACCAACTAAATTTTTGTAACTTTTTGCTTCACACAATTTTAAATTTTCAAACTTTAAGATGTAAAAAAATAAGTGAAATGGAGCAAATTAGAATTTCTGGTGAATAATATATGTCTTCTTTAAGCAAATACTTAAAACACACTTTAATGAAATCAGTGGATCTGACTAGATTCTTTACAGAATAAATACAAAGTACTAGCAGGAACACTCACCAGTGAAAATTTTAGTTTGCAATCAGACCCAGCAACCAGGCCCAGCATCTGAGCGATACCACTCAGGGCCCACCTGAAACTCACTCAACCCAACAACCGGCCTGGTGTGTGAGATAGACCACCCTGAAGCCACCAGAAACTCATTCAGCTCAGCAATCAGGCCCGGCAGTGAGTGAGACCACCTGGGCCCACCAGAAGCCCATTACCCAGCAACCAGCCTGGTGTGTGAGGTAGACCACTCTGAGGTCACCAGAAACTCATTCGACCCAGCAACCTGGACCTGCATGTGAGTGGAACGTCATCCATCAGATAGACCCAGGGCAGAAAACTGCTGCAGAACTCCCTGCAGAGAGACTAGAGACAAAACCCATCCAGCTGATCCAGAAACAGAACATCTTTCCAGAGTGGCACAGGAAGTTCACCTCCAAGGGCTGCAGCAGGAAGAAGTGGAGCTCAGCAGCCAGACCCACCCACACCCACCTGTATGCATTGGAACTTGGTAGATCCAGAGCTGGAGTATGTTATGAATTCTCAAATAGAAGCCAAAACAGAGTGCAAATTGAAATTTAAATGTGAGCCTTTAAGACCGAGCTTGAGGCCTTCCTGACTTCAACTCGCACAGAAGAAAACACAGAGAAGCATGCTGAGTAACAGAAAACAGGGTTTTCATACAGAAAGTACTTTCCACTTAGCATGTACTGATTTTTTAAAATTAATCATTTGTGACCAACCAATGCATACAGGCACAATTTACAGATTAACTAGACAATAGATAGAGCACAAGATCTAAATGAACTTCCTCTGGTCCTTAGCAGAGCACGGTCATTAACTACATCCCTGTATGGTTCAACAGGTAGTCAGGCCTAAACTTAATTATCATTTACTACATAGGGGCTAATTGTTTTAGGCACATATACAGCAACATAAATCACTTTACTTAGGTTAGTACAGTCCAACACATTCTGAGGTGATCAGACTTTGATCCACACAAATGCCATGTCCTAATACCAAGAGCAGTTATACAAGGAACTCATCAATCTCAGGAGGAATTTCCCGGACGTGTGGGCTTAAGGTTGTAATTTTTAAACTACAGAGTAGTTTCAAATGCCCTGCTACTAATTCACAAAGAAATTACCTAAGTGAGTCTGAAATCTAAGTAACCCACTACAGTGTGAAGGTAAGAACTCTACCGAAGCTCTAAACCAAAGGTCAAAAGGCAAGGCTATACAAAATGACAAAGAGAAGGAGCAAAATAGAGAATGAAAATGATTTATTCATCAAAATAGTAGTAAAACAGATAAATATATTTGGCTGCATTTCCAAAATATTTTATCTATTTTAAAATTATATATGCTATGATTTAATTTTAGTATCTTTTTTCAAATGGGTTGATGCTATATTTGCATTTGATTAAAACCATTCAAAATATTGAACAAATATGAAAGTGCAATTTAGTAAAAGTGCAGTTTAGTGAAAATGTAATTCAGTATTATTTTGTTGAAAAGCTTAAAGTTACATTTTTATCTTATTAAAATTATATTTGGTGCCTGCCTGGCAGGAACAAAGTGCTGATTTTGGTTCTCAGTATAAAAGAAAAAAAAAAGAAAAAGAAAGAACGGCAGACAGACAGACAGACAGACAGACAGAGACAGAGGAGAGAGAGAGAAAGAGAGAGAGAGAGAGAGAGAGAGAGAGAGAGA
>PVJA010053547.1:0-11954 GCA_004027025.1 Myocastor coypus
AAAAAAAAAAAAAAAAAAAAAAAAAAAAAAAAACCTGCTAAGGACAGTGATAGAGACCATGAATGTCCAACATAGAAAAGAAACTAATTCCTTGAAACTAATTCAAACAGATATCCAGGAGATTAAAAATGCCACTAGAAGTATATGCAGCAGAATCAACCAATGTGGAGCAAGATAGAATATTAGATCTACAAGGCAGGTTTGCACTCAGCAATAATCAAATGCAAGACTTCTTAAAAATGCCAAGGAAGGGATTGGGAGTGGTGGCCTATGCCTGTCATCCCAGCACTTGGGAGGCTGAGGCAAAAGGATCATGTGAATTCAAGACTAGCCTGAGCTACAAGGTAAGCCCAAGGCCAGCCTGAACTGCTCAGATTGACAGAACTGATCAAGAAACAAGATCCAACAATATGCTACATACAAGAAACACATTTAACTCAAAAATAAATTCACAGACTGACAGACGATGAAAAACAATATTCTACATGACAGAACCCAGAAAAAGACTGGGGTGGTTATTGTACTTGCAAACAGAACAGATTTCAAACCAAGACTAGTCAGAAAAAGGCCACTGTACACTTATTAGTGAATAATCCAAGTGGAAGTAATAATTGTAAGTGTACCCACCAAATACCAGTTGACACAATTATAGAAAACAAACACTAAGAGATGTGAAAAATCAGACAGGTAATTAAAAAAAAAAGAAAATAAAAGAAAAAAAGGGCTTAGCCAGATAGCTCACTGGACTAACACGCCTGCATAGGCAAAGCTTAGCAGGCAGGGTTTGATCCCCAGGTACCATACTGGCCACACCGAGATAGCTACTGAGACTGGGCATGGTGGCAGTCGTCTGTTATCCCAGCATTTGGGAAGCTGAAAACAAGAGGATCATTACAAATCCAACCTACAGAGTGAGATTCTGTAGACCCCATACCACATACATTAATAAATAAATTATATATATATATATATATATATATATATATATATATATATATATATACTGAACCACACCTTTGAACAAATGGACTTAGTAGATATCTAGAGTATTCTAACCAGCAGAATATACATTCTTTTCAGATGCACAAGACATTCTCCAAAGCAGACCACATACTAGCTTATGAAAGATGCTTAGGCAAATGAAAAGGAGTTAAAATTATTGCATGTGTATCATCAGACCACAGTGCAACGAAATGGGAAATCAATAACAAAAGAAACCACAAAAACTACAGAAACACATGGAAATTAGATAACTCCCTCTTAACCAACAGATTACAGATGAAACTCAGAAATTAGTTTGAAAATGATAATGCCAATACAATATACTGGAATGTATGAGACCCAATCAAAGCAATTCTACAAGGAGAATTTATAGTGATGAATTCCCACATCAGAAAAACAAAGCAAGCTGAAATAAATAGCAGGCTGAACCACTAGGTTCTAGGAAAAGATTAGCAAATTAAATTCAAAACTTTGAGGAGGAAATTTAGGTGTAATTGTAACTAATCATTTAATTGTGTAATTGCCTTAATCTGAATGGGCTGTTTCCTATGGCTGTAACTTTGTAATTAAATCTATGTGTTTTGAGGAACAACAACAAAAAAAAAAAAACTTCTTCGAGGAAGATTACCAAGATTAAAGCAAAATGAATGCAGTAGAGGCAAAGAAAACAATACAAAGAAGCAATGAATCAAAGAGGTAGCTCTATAAATTAGTAACTTTCATTGATATAGTTCTCAGCAGAATCTTATCAAATCAAAAGAATACAATATGAAAAATGGACTTTCTTTGAAGGAATAAAGACTAACATTTGAAAAGTAAAAAAAAAAAAGGTGGTTCTTTGAAAGGTTAAGTGAAATAGAAACACTCTTAGCCAAACTTAACTGAGAGTCAGCAAGAGAGCGCGAGAGCAACTAGAAATGAAAAGCAAAAAAAAAAGGAATGAAAAACAGGAAATCACAACAGTTCTTATAGAAAGACAAATTATGAATTCCTACTCTGAGAACCTGTAAGATGAACAATTCAGAAGTGGAGAGATTCCTAGATACATATCAACTACCAAAATTAAATTAAGTGGAGTAGCTATAGTTTCAACTTCAACTTCATGATGTTTCCCTCGGCCAAAAACACGTTAGGTCATTTTCCACTTCACAGCATTCAACAAGTGGTAGCAAGGCAGAGCCATCAGAAACACACACCTGATTTCCATGACAAATATGGCAATGCTATATTGGTTGGTGAAGCCACATTCTGTATAGCTGCATGGACCTGTACAGCAACACAAATTGGAATAGAATGGAACCTTTCCCCTGTGGGCAGAGTCACCCCTAAGGAATGGTGAGAGAGTAATCATGCCAGATCAATTATTTCTAAATGAAATCATAATTGATGTCAAGTAAAAGTGCTATGGATCCATTAAAATATATATTGAAGAAATAAAGTACAAGTGGAACCTTCAGAAAGAAAAAAATTAGCCAGGCGTGATGGCACACGCCTGTAATCCCAGCACTCGGGAGGCTGAGGCAGGAGGATTGGTACGAGTTCGAGACCAGCCTGGGCTACAAAAGTGAGCTCAAGGCCAGCCTGAACTGCATAGCGAGACCCTGTCTCAAAAAGACCAAAAATTAGCTGGGCGTGGTGGCGCACGTCTGTAATCCCAGCACTTGGGAGGCTGAGGCAAGAAGATCGGTGCGAGTTCGAGACCAGCCTGGGCTACGAAAGTGAGCTCAAGGCCAGACTGAACTGCATAGCGAGACCCTGTCTCAAAAAGACAAAAAAAAAAAAAAAAAAAAAAAAAAAAAAAAAAAAAAAAAAAAAAAAAAAAAAAAAAAAAAAAAAAAAAAAAAAAAAAAAAAAAAAGACCAAAAATTAATTAATTAATTAATTAATTAAAATAAATTAAGTGGCCAGCAAGATGGCTCAGTGGTCTAAACTGCCTGCAGAAGAAAGTTAAGGTAAGCACTGCAACTGCTCCTCTATCCCTGGTACCACATGCTGTGCACCCCCACCCCAGGGCGGGCTGAGCCAGCCATAACACAAAGAAATAAATGAGGTTTAAGAGAAATAAATAAAAAAATCTTTAAAAAAATAACGAACAAAATTAAGATATAAAAATTCTAAATACTCCAATATCGATGAAATTGAAGAATTTTTAAAAATCCATTGGTATGGTGTGTGTCCAGATGTCCTCCAAGGCCTCATGCTGTCATGGGTAATGGGCTTTTCAGGTGGCTGAATCTAGCTTCACAGTCCAATGCTGGAATTACAGTGTGAGTACTAAATTACTCTAATGCAGGTATTTTGAGACAGAAAGAGGCTTATCTCTCTTCCTTTCCTAGCTTTGCGGTTTTCCACTGCCATGAATTGCTGTCACTCTGCTATGTGCCAAAGTGCCTTGGTGCCAGCTGATTATGGACTGAAACCTCTACAAACTGCGAGCAAACTTTCCCTCCCATAACCTGTGGATGTTGTGTGTTTTGTCTCAGGTGGGAGAGGAAAAGCAACTAAAACAAATAATAACAATAAAAAAGTTTAGGTCCTGATAGATTCACTGCTGAACTATACAAGAAATTTAGAGACCTAATCAGTACTCCCTCAAACTCTATAATGAAACTGAAAATGTTTTTGCTTTTTAATGTTTGTAGTGCCAGGGATTGAACTCAGGATCTTGTACTTGCCAGGTAGGCACTTATTCTATTGAGCTATCTCCCTGGCCCTATGAAACTAAAAATGAAACAATACTCAAAGTCATTCTTGGAAGGAAATATTACCCTGTTATTAAAATCAGAGAAGAGGGGTGACCAGATAGCTCAGCAGATTAAAACACCTGGTTAGGCAGAAGCAGGGGCCCAGGGTTTGATCACTGCCCTGCCCTGCTACCCCTAGCCCCAGCCCTGGAGCATACTGAGACGGCAATTGAGACTGGGCAGGTGCCTGTAATCCCTGCACTTGGGAAGCTGCAAAACAGGAAGGATTACTACAAGTCCAATCTATGTAGTGAGACCATATAGACCCTGTAATACATTAAAAAAAAAAAAAAAAAATCAGAACAATCCAGTCAAAATAATAACAATGAATATAGCAAACAATGCAGCAAATCAGTAAGGTTATATACTATGACCAAGTATAATTCACCCAGGAATGTAAGGTTTGGTTCAACATATACAAATCAATAAATAAAGTACACCAATTTTATAGAACCAAGGCCAAAAACCACATGATCATCCCAACAGATGTAGCAAAATCATTTGACAAAGTCCAGCATCACTTTCTGGTAAAAACTCCATAGAAAAATTAGAATATTAAGTCTTTATCTCAATCTGATGAAAGCCATCTATGACAAACAGCCAAGGGCATGCTTAATGATCAAACCCTGAAAACTTTCACTCTGAAGTCAGGAACAACTGGGAATGGAAGTGTCCATCTATAAACCTAGCACTCAGAAGGCTGAAGCAAGAGGATCACTGAGTTTAAAGCCAGCCTCTACTACTTAGTGAGATCCTGTCTCAAAAAACCAGTCCATTGATCATTCAATCAGAAACATGACAAGCATGCCCACTATAACCACTCCTGTTCAACTGTTTAATACAGTTCTGGAAACAGAGCAATTAGAAACAAAAAGGAATGCAGATAGGAAAGGAAGAAGTTAAATTATCATTATTTGTAAATAACGTTATACACACGAGATCTCAAAATTTCCACCAAAGGACCTTTACAACTCACAAAATTCTGTGGTGTAGAATACAAACTCAACATTAAAAAGTCAATTGCATTCCTGTACATAAATAACAAACGCACTGAGAAGGGAATTAAGGAGATAGCACATTTTATAATAGCATCAAGAAAAATAAGATTTAGGAATCTAAAGAAGGAAGTAAGAGACCTTTACATTGAAAACTACAGTACTCTGAAAACAGAGATCAAAGAGGATAGTAGAAAATGGAAAGATATCCCTTATTCTTGGATAGAAAGAACCAATACAGTGAAAATGCCCATATTTCCAAAATTGTTACATAGAAATTTAATGTAATCTTGATCAAAATACAAATAACATACCTCACAGAACTAGAAAAAATAATCATAAAATTCACTGAAACGAGAAGAGACCTAGGATAGGAAAAGCAATTCCAAGCAATAACAGGAAGTCATGGTGCATGACAATCACTTACTTGAAATTGTACTACAAAGCTGTGGTGATAAAATGTAGCATGGTACTGGTACTAAAACAGACCAAGTATCAGTGGAACAGAGCAGAAGATGCAGAAACAATTCCAAACATATTCAGCCACGTTACGTTTCACAAAGGGGCCAGATACCTTCACTGGAAGATCACTTCTTTAATAAATGGTGCTGGGAAAACCGGCTTTCCACATGCTGAAAAGTAAAACTAATCCTCTATCTCCAACCACCCACCAAATTAAAACTGCAATAGATCAAAGATCTAAATACAAAAACAGGATATGGGCAAGGTGGTGTGCACCTGAAATGCCAGTACTCAGAGAGGCTGAAGCAAGATTGCTGTGAATTCTAGGTCAGCCAAGGCTATATAGTGAGTTCAAGGCCAACCTCCCTACTTAGGGAGATCCTGACTCAAAAAAGCAGAAAAACTAAAAGAGGAACACTTAATCTGCTAGAAGATAGAATATTTAAAACTTTTAAAGCTATAGGTATAGGCAAAGACTTAACGAACAAAACACCAAATGCATACAAAATACAAAGAATCAACAACTGATATCACATCATAGTAAAAAGTTTTTTGCACAGCTTAAGAAACTACAAATACAAGCTGGGCGTGGTGGCGCATGCCTGTAATCCCAGCACTCGGGAGGCTGAGGCAGGTGGATTGGTACAAGTTTGAGACCAACCTGGGCTACAAAACGGAGCTCAAGGTCAGGCTGAACTGCATAAGGAGATCCTGTCTCAAAAAGACAAAAAAAAAAAAAAAAAAAAAAAAAAAAAAAAAAAAAAAAAAAAAAAAAAAAAAAAAAAAAAAAAAAAAAAAAAAAAAAAAAAAAAAAAAAAAAAAAAAAAAAAAAAAAAAAAAAAAAAAACAAAAAAAACTACAAACACAGTAAACAGACAATAGACAAAATGGGAAAACATTTTACCAGCTATTCCTCAAAGGACTGATATGTAGAATATATAAACAAGTTAGAAAAACCAGACCCACAAATTTAAAAGACTCAATCCAAAAATGGATATTTAAAATGAACAGACACTTCTCAGATAAAGAAGTATGAACATCAAATAAATACAGGAAAAACTACTCTACATTACTTGTCTTTTGAGAAATGCAAATTAGCACAAGTCTGGGTATGCATCTCAGCCTGGAAAGAATGGCTATTAGCAAGAAATCAAGCAATAACAAATGCTGGCCGGGCTCTGAGACCCTTACCCACTGTTGGGAGGAGTGTAGACTGGTACAACCACTGTGGAAATCAAGTGTAATAGAGGCTCCATTTGACCCCGCTATTCCCCTAAGTCTTTTCTCCAAAGAATTAAGAACATCATACCACAATCATGTTTA
The DNA here is from genome assembly GCA_004027025.1 of Myocastor coypus. Classification (NCBI taxonomy): domain Eukaryota; kingdom Metazoa; phylum Chordata; class Mammalia; order Rodentia; family Myocastoridae; genus Myocastor; species Myocastor coypus. The sequence continues at coordinate 6,527 of PVJA010053547.1, forward strand.
GGGAAGTAAAATGGGCACACAAGCTTAAATATCACATTGTTTCTCCTGTGTGAGAAACCCAAAGGGTAAGATAATCCTACCCAGGTGTGGTGGTGCATGCCTGTAATCCCAGCACTTGGGAGGCTGAGGCAGGAGAATCAATGTGAGTCCGAGACCAGCCTAGGCTACAAAAGAGAGCTCAAGGTCAGCCTGAACTGCATAATGAGACCCTGTCTCAAAAAGACCAAAAAAAAAAAAAAAAAAAAAAAAAAAATACAAATGGATGACAAGATATCAGGTAGTAGAAAGAAAATGTTCACGTGAGAGAGAAGGGAGTGTGGAGGGAACAGAAAACAATTTTTAAAAAAAGAGGAAGGAAAGAATAGAAATGTGCAATATGAAAGGGGAAAAGGACTAAAGGTGAGGGAGAGGGGGAAAAAGTTAAACTATATCATGTACAAGTACAAATTCCCTAGGATAAATGTGTTCATTATGTACATCACAAGTATAGCAATGAAATTAATATAATAAATTAACATAATATAATAAATTAATATAATAAAAAGTCCTCAAATGATTTCACTCTAATCAAATTTCATGGAAAAGTCAGTAATGGTCTGCTTTGACTGCCAGTTTATTTTACCACCTATACAGTACCTTTTCTGACCAACAAAGCTCAGATATTGAGGGGATAAAATGTCCATTTCACATCGTGCTTTAACTTCTCCAAGCAGAAAACCACAGCGAGCTGAGGCTTGGGGCTGCAGTAGGAGGACGTGGAGCTCAAGGACAAAACAGACCCAAAGGTGAATTTAAGGCTGGCCTAAACTGCACAGCAAGACCCTGTTGTTTTGTTGTTGTTGTTGTTTTTTCTTGTTTCAGAACTTTTTGTTTGTATATTTACTTATTTTTCTGGCCAGCTCAGCCTGCCCCGAGGGCAGGGCTGGCACATGTGGTGCCGGGGATCGAACCGCGGCTCGTGCAGCCGCCTAAGCTTTCCTCAGCAGGCTCTTTAGACAACTGAGCCATCCTGCTGGGCCCCAGCAAGACCCTGTTTCAAAAGCACAAGAGAACAGAGAGCCAAGCTCCTCTGAGCCGCAACCACGTGCTCACCTGGCTTGGCCGCATGCTGCCCTGTGCAGCTCCTGCAGCAGCTGCCCAGCGCTCTCTGGCTCCTGGCTGGCTGCCTGCAGCAGCGCCTTCCTCAGTGCCAGCCTGCATCTCTTCTGCCTTGACTCTGCCCGCGCCAGGCGGCAGAGGTGCTTATATTTCTGCTGAAAGTAAGTGCAAAGTTGGGTCACCCTGGAGCTCCTGCTCTCCACATTGTCTTCGTCAGACCTGGAAAGTGCAAGGAAAAAAGAAAACTGTTTACACATCACGCTCATCATCAAGAAAATATGAATGAAGGTACACAGGTTTACAACTGCTCGGACAAGTAAGAATGTTCTTTTAAACAGTAGAAAAAAGGATCCAGGAGATCTGCAGCAAAAACACAGTATTTCAGCAAAAAGTAAGACAGCAGAGACAATCCAATGCTTTAAGCTTAACCTTCTCAGTTTGTCAACATACTAGGTCTAACTCTTAAATGAATAGGGACTTAAATGAAAGTAATTTTTTTTTTATCTTTACTGACTATGGAAATCACAAGCAGATGAATGGCAGTTATCAAAACCCATTCACCATCATGTCATAAAAGGTCACAGAAGAAACAGTGAAAGTCAATAGCACACTGCTGAAGAACAGTCCTTTATCCACGCTGTGGCTTAAACAGCCTTTAAAGAATCTGGATCATACTGTAGAACCCCCATTCATTTCCTGGAGGTAACTCTAGCCAATTGCTAAACAGCTTTTCAGAGAGCAGGAATTAAGTACCCATTTTCCCGTCATGTACTAATGCAACTAATTAGTGATGCTGACTGTTCATCTGAGTCTAGGCTCAACAGAGAACAGCTATGGTTAATCAGCACTGTTTATCACCAGTAAGATTAGAGACTTCAGAGTTCTCTCTTTTTCTCCAGACAGCGTCTCGCCACATAGTTCCGGGTGGCATTAAAATCACTATGGAGCCGGGCGTGGTGGCACATGCCTGTAATCCCAGCACTTGGGAGGCTGAGGCAGGAGGATCGGTGCAAGTTCGAGACCAGCCTGGGTCACAAAAGTGAGCTCAAGGCCAGCCTGGCCTGCACAGTGAGACCCTGTCTCAAAAAGACAAAAAAAAAAAAAAAATCACTATGGAGCCCAGGCTGGCTTGGAACTTGAAGTGCTTATCCTGTCTCAAGTGCTGGTATTACAGGCACAGCTACCTCCCCAGCAAAATATTCTATGAAAAAATGTGATGTCATTTTCTATTATTTATCATTTACTACTACCTTGTTATTTTATATTCTTTCTCTTCTATCATAAGCCTCTTTATTATAACCATTGATATAATCTTTTACAAATTACTGCTTTTGTTCCCTTAAAAAGTATTAGTCGTCCTCCTTTTTTTCCTTTTTGGTACTAGGGATCAAACTCAGGACCTTGCACTTGCCAGGCAGGAGTTTATGCAGCTAAGCTATCTCCCCAGTCCTCTGCTTGCTCCCAGAATAGCCTGTAAAGTACAAGGTACTCTATAAACTTCTTACAATCTCTTCTACAAACACGATCTCTACAGTAAAATATTACTACGGAGGAACAATAAGATCTTACTTCAACCTTCACTTATTCAGTACTTACTGTATGTGCATTACACTGAGTGCTAAAGAACAAAGTTTCAAAAAGTTTGCAATAAAAAAGTTTGCAATGAAATTTAAACAAATAAAAAAACTGCAAAATTAGATAACTCAAGAGGCAAAACTCAATAGATAAAATAGTGGGTCACACAGACCCACACACACTAGAACAATTTAAGAGTATTTTAAGATTAAGATGCTCAGCCAGAGGTGGTGCCACACACCTGTAGTCTGGCACTTGGGAGGCTGAAATGGGAGAAGCACTGAAGAGTCCGAAGCCAGCCTGGGCTACAAAGTTAGTTCAAGGTTAGTCTGAATTGCATAGTGAAACCCGGTTTAAAAAAAAAAAAAGGAAAAACAAAAAAGAGGGCCAGTCTGATAGCTCTGTGGACTAAAATGCCTGTTTAGGCAGAGCACTGTGGCTGAGGTTTGATCTCAGGCATGCTGTGCTAGTGCCCCCCCACCCCACCCCAGTATGATTAAGACTGGGCATGGTGGCACTAGCCTGTAATCCCAGCACTTGGGAGGCTGAAAACAGGAGGATCAGTATGAGTCAGATTTGTGTAGTGAAACCCTGTAGACTCTATCCTATATATTTATTTTTAAAAAATCCTAGGACCTTTCCCAGATCTACTGAACTAGAATTTTCCTGTGAGACGTGCCAACCCTTCTTATCTTGTATTATTCATAAAGTCTCACAATAGGTTTATCCTTGGGAGTTCAATAAGGCCAAGAGTATTCTGACCACCTTCAATAAGAAACAGAAAGCAGGGAGTCCATGTGATCATGGAAGCAGAGCTACTGAAGTTCACCAGAAATGATACTGGGTGAAAGGCTCTGGGAAGGGGAGGAGCACAAAAACAACCCTTAAAGAAATAGCAGAAGACAAAAAAGAGAAAAAAGCAGGTGTCTCACAAGGATGTAACAGTGTAAGCCAGAGTCCAAGGAGAATCTCAAGATACAAGTCTTAGGCAGCTCGGTCTGATACAGCATAGGATGCATAGGGCACTGATGGCAAGCAAAGTAAACTGGCTAAACCTAAGACTAAAACAAACAAACAAACAAACAACAACAATAATAAAATGAATATGGAGCATGGATGCTTAGCTAAGGTAAGGGAATCTGCTACTCTAAAGCTACTATATACTGGGTAAAATACACTCAAGAGAACTGCTCCCAAAAGAAGAAGAAATCTTTTTGTGACGTGGCCAAAAGTAAGTAACAATACAGAAAACCTCAAAACTGAAGCCAGGGGCCTGGCGGGATGGCTCAGCGGTCTGGAGTGCCTGCTTGGGAAAGCTTGGGCGGCTTCAGGGACCGAGGTTCCATCCCTGGTACCACATGCTGTGCAGGCCCTGCTCTCTGGGAGGGCTGAGCCAGCCATAAAAATGAGTGAATAAACAAATAAAGGTTCTGAAACAAGAAAAAAAATAAATAAATAAAATTTAAAAATTCTTTAAAAAAAAACGAAGCCAAAGTTGGAGGAAGAGCATGAAAAGGAAGACAAGGGCTGATCCCTGGGCAATTGCTCATGGAAAGCCACACCCAGCAAGAGAAGGAGCTACATTAAGATTCCAGAAGTGAGCCGGTCATGGTGGGGCACACCTGTAATCCCAGCACTTGGGAGGCTGAGGCAGGAGGAGCAGTGCGAGTTCAAGACCAGCCTGGGCTACAAAAGTGAGCTCAAGACCAGCCTGAATTGCATAGTGAGACCCTGTCTCAAACAGACCAAAAAAAAAAAAAGACTCCAGAAGTGCAGGACCTACCAAGTCATGCAGATGAGGAAGTAAGCCATTTTACAGAACAAAAATAAGCAGAATGACAAGTTTAGACTTACAAGACCCTCAAAAGTTGGCATTAAAAATGCAAAATAGTTACATGTCAGACATTTAAAAAGATGGACTTAATAATATAAAAGCAATAAAAGACTAATAGGAAGCCAGGTGGATTGCAGCAAGCCTATAATTACAACACTTTAGGGGCTGAGACAGCATTGACTGCCTAGTCTGAAGCTGGCCTGGGCTAGGTTCAAGGCCAGTTTGGATTCCAAAAACAATACCATTAGAGAGAGAGAGAGAGAGAGAGAGAGAGAGAGAGAGAGAGAGAGAGAGAACAGGGATAGTCAAGTATATGTGAAAAAGAAACAAGTGAAACTCTAATACCAAGTTATTTTAGCCAGGGATACAGCTCAGAAGCATAGCTCTTGCCTATCAAGCACAAGACCCTAAGTTCAATTCCTGGTACCAAAAAATGATAGTTATTTTAAATCAAAATTCTATATTTTGTGGCTGGAGAGTTCCATGGCACAAGTGCCTGCCTGGCAATGCAAGGTCATGAATTCAAACCCTGGTCCTGCAAAAACAAACAAAAAACTGTGCACTTATGTCCATCCTTTTTCTATTCAATGCATTGTTAAATAATGCTAGTATAACAAAGCCAGAAATGGGAGAAGACATAACAACCCGAAGTTAAACTATCCAAGCTCAAAAGACCTTATCTTAAAAAATATCTAGACCTAATTAAACAAATTTACCAAAACTGGGGCCTGGCAGGATGGCTCAGCGGTTTAAAGCGCCTGCTTGGGGAAGCTTGGGCGGCTTCAGGGACTGCGGTTCGATCCCCGGCACCACATGCTGCGCCAGCCCTGCCCTCGGGGTGGGCTGAGCCGGCCATAAAAATGAGTGAATAAAGAAACAAAGGTTCTGAAACAAGAAAAATAAAATAAAATAAAAATCTAA
>PVJA010053548.1:0-11924 GCA_004027025.1 Myocastor coypus
TTTTTTTTTTTTTTTTTTTTTTTTTTTTTTTTTTTTTTTTTTTTTTTTTTTTTTTTTTTTTTTTTTTTTTTTTTTTTTTTTTTTTTTTTTTTTTTTTTTTTTTTTTTTTTTTTTTTTTTTTTTTTTGTATTTTTGAGAGAAGGTTCTACAGTGTTCAGGGTCTCACTACCAGATCAGACTTGTAGTGATCTGCCTGTTTACAGCCTCCCACAGGTGAGAGTCAGCATGCCCAGTCTCAATTGCCATCTCAGCGTGCTCTGGGGGCAGGGCCAGCATGGCAGGTCCAGGAATTGAACCCCTGGCCTCTGTGCCTGCTTGCATGCACCTTAATCTGCTGAGCTATTCTGCTGGCCCTGCTTTAGACAAATTTTACACATTTATATTTGCTACTCTGAAGAAATACTTTGAAAATAGCAATACAGAAACCACTGTTGAATTCCTATCACTTTGTTTAGTGAAATCTTCTATTGTTTGTAATGCTGTTTTCTTTAAGCACTATTTTGTATTCTTTAAAAAATAAAAAAAATAAAAAAGCAACTGATTCGGAGCACACTTATTGCTTCCATAGAGAGGAAGCCTTAATTATTTTTTAATAATTCTGTGATTTTGAGCACACAATTTCCTTTCTGCAGTTGAATATGATTCTCTCTCTCTCACTTAACTTCTGAAGTATAGAGAAATTGGGAACAAACATGTATTCTTGCCCCTGGCCCATTGCTGTGCTTTAGATTGAGAGTGTGCCTCATGGGCCTCATGGCTTATAGGCCGAGCTCCAATCAAGGTGACCGAATTGTGGCACTGATAGCCCAAGTGCTATGAGGAGATGTGGTCTGGTAAAGGAGGCTGGTGACAGGGGCAGAGCCCGGAAGGGCGCGGCCCCCACTCTAGGCCCTACCTTCTCTCTGTCTCCTGGCTGCTATGAGGTGAACAACTTTCTTCCATGCAAGCTCATGCACCATACTGCTGACCATTCTAGCAAAATGATTTGTGGGACCATGAGCCAAATAAACCTCTCACTTTATGAAGCAAGTGCCAAGAACTTTATCCCATTGAGAAGGTAAGTGATTAAGATGTTTAGCTCTGCCCTTCTAAGTATTCTCTGCACCTGGCCCACTGAACTCTAGGGATAGTATTACCTGCACTCCTATACTTTTTGGCTTCCAACTGGGCCTGGCCAATGGGAAACACCAAACAGAGGTCAGAGAGGAGGAAGGGAGAGGTCATGGTCTTTTTTGCTGGGTCTCCTTTTTAGAAAGTCAGCAGTGGTCACATCTCCCATCCAAGGCCAGAGTCACTACTGGGATGCCTGCTCTTACAGCTTTCTCCTTGATCTATCTATCTTTCTTTCTTTCTTTCTTTCTTTCTTTCTTTCTTTCTTTCTTTCTTTCTTTCTTTCTTTCTTTCTTTTTCTCTTTCTTCTTTCTTTCTTTCTTTCCTTTCTCTTTCTTTTTTTTTCTCTCTCTTTCTCTGCCTTTTTGAGACAGGGTCTTACTCTGCAGTTCAGGCTGGCCTTGAGCTCTTTTGTAGCCCAGGCTGGTCTCGAACTCGCACTGATCCTCCTGCCTCAGCCTCCCAAATGCTGGGATTACAGGCGTGCGCCACCACACCTGGCTTCTTTTTTTCTTTTTTGCTTTCTTTTTGTATGTATCTGGTGCAAGGTTTCAATATTCAGCTAAGACTCATAGTGACCCTCCTGTTTTCAGCTTCCCCAGTGCTGGGATTACAGGTGTGCACCACTGCGCACAAATTGGACAACAGTCAGCATGCCTGGGGTCAGGGCTGGCACAGCCTGCAGTACCAGGGATCGAACTCCAGCCCTTAAGCTTGCCTACGCAGGCACTTAGTTCGCTGAGCAATCTCTTTGGCCCTTTCTCCTCATTTTTTTAACCACTGGTCTACAAATGGGAAGCTTCACTCTTGTCATTCCAGGATGCCTGAAGAAACCCAGCTCAAATCTGTCCTTTAGCAAACACTCTCCCGTAACCCCACTTACGAACAGCCTCTATTCCAGACCTTGACTGATAACGTCGCAGAATTTTAGTGTTGGAAAATAAACGTTTTAAATTTGACTTTTTTAATCCTAGAATTTTTTAATAATTCTGTGATTTTGAGGATGTAATTTCCTTCATGGGGTTGAATATGATACTCTCTGTCTCTCTCTGTCTCTCTCTTTCTTGCCTTTCTCCACTTATCCTCTATCCTCTTCTCTTTTCTTCCTTCCTCTGTGCTACTGAGATATAGCTCCAACTCCTATTTTTAGTTTTTATTTTTGTCATAGAGCCTTGCTAAGTGGATGAGCTGCTCAGGCTCACCTCAAAAATCACAGTCTTTCTGCCTCAGCTTTCCACAGTGCTGTGACTACATGTGGGCACCCCCATGCCCTGTCCCCATGTAATACAGGTAATTCATTGACTGCGTCCGTACTGCTGGCCTAAGGAACTTTGGATACGAAGCTTTGTCCATCCAATTTCCAAGTTTGGGTATTCTGTACAAGTCATTCCAGGCCTCGGCTGCCTCAGTTGTGAGATAGAAACCTAGTCTATCTTCCACAGCCACAGGCCAGACCTATTGCCTTCTCTTGAGAAGACCCCAATGGCCTGCTTGCATCTCACACAGGCTGTGCACCTACGTCACGTGGAATCTTCCCTCCAGCCCCTGGGATCTCTTGCTTTTTCTCAGTGCAGAGCCTCAAGTTCAGCTCAGCAGCGAGGTTCCCTCTGGTCTCCTTAGAGCAACTCCTAGCCCGTCTACTTTCCGTCATATAGCACAGGGTTACTTCCAACATAATACCCAGCACTTCTGAGATTGTCTGTCTTCATGTTTGTTCTCTTAACTCCAGAAAGTAAACGGATAATGTACTTAGCCCTCTTTGAAAGCCAGAGCTTCGGCCTTGAGACTGTTTCTAAACAATGATGTCTCAAGACAAACAAACTGAATCCTGGAATAGAAGACCAATTTAAAAAAAGAAAAAGAAAAAGAAAGAAACCCTCCAATAACTTATGTAACCAACTCCAGGCATTATCTTTAGTAACAAATATAAAAGAAATTCACACCCTGACTTGCCTGTAGTCCTTCTCTTTGAATTGTTCTTGGAAGAGATTTCAAGGTCTGAGCCACTGTGACAGCACACAGATGTCAAGAAGTAAATTATAAAGATTCCTCAGAGAGGAAATTGACTAAAGTGTAGTGACCAAGAAGAAGACAGGCAAGGGTGCACATGGAAGGCTGATTCTAACTTCAGCCATTGGACAGCAGCTGAGGCCAGTCAACTGTGACAGGGACATCAGGGCGATGAGGCTTCTGGATCTGACTGATCAGATGACCAGCATTCCAGGGTGGCTGTTCAAAGCGCAGTGGGTGTGCGGTGGTCATTGTCCATTCAGGGAAGCCTGTGATGGGCAAAGCCCCAAAAGGGCATCCTTATCTCATGGTCCAGGTGATACAAAGCTTAAATGCTATCGTACTTCTCACTCTTATTAGGGAGCTTGTAGAGTCAGGTGGAAGACATTTCAAGGCCTGTATTATGGTGTACGACATCCTACCCATTACAGTACTGTTCAGCTACCAGTGCGATGGTTAGCTGAAGAGTCCACTGCCTGGGTCTTTTAGTTTCCTCACCTCAAAGCCACCCAGGCTGTCCCTCAATGCCTTTCCAAAGCTCTTGGATTTCTTCATAATTGTCTGACAGTCTTCTCAAATATCAAAGTCATGATACCTGGCTTAAGCAAGGAGTTTGGGGTTGATAACCTTTGCTTTCTATCAAAAAGGGATGACATATTTAAATTTTGAACATGTGAAAATACCTGCGATCCTTCATGAAGAAAATATCACAGGCTGCTCTCTACAATGCTTTAAGTTGAAAAATAAGTAGTAGAAGTAATATTATAGGCTTTTGCTTAACAAATAACAACAACATATATTTATTCTTCAAATACTGAGAATATTGTCAATGCAAAAACAGACTTGGGTCACTATGTCTTCTGTATTAAAAATATTTGAAAAGCTAATTCTAAAAAAGTATTTCTAATATATATTGGGAAGTTTATGGTTACATAATTATTTCATTTGCTAATTTGAAATCTGGTAGGCAAGCATATAAAAGGTCTATGTAAATACACATATTGAAATGTTTATTCCAACGCTATTTATATTAGATGGAGATAAAACAAAAAAATATAAATACTCTCAAATCCAGGGAATGGAGTTAAATATAATATATTAGACATAATGTACAGTGTAATATTAAAATTGTCATTAATTATGTTTAAAAAGTTAATAGTAAGGTTACTATTTATGAAGGCATGCAGTCTAACAATAAAGGACAAAAATTTGACATAGAAATGACTCATTATTTCACATGGATCCACACAAAAATGTGTTTACCTCAAGGTCAGAAAATGCAGTAAACAAATAAGTGTGTCATGGCATGTTACATGTGGGAATGGTTTCGCAATTTTTATAAACTTGACACTTTTCAGTAGCCATCTCAGTTCTACACCTGGAGGAGGATAAAGAGGAGGAAGAGGAAGAGGAGAAGGAAGAAGGAGGAGAACAGGAAGGAGAAGTGAAGAGCTGGAGGGTTGTTCTTCTGCATTACTCTCAGGGCTGTGGCTAGCAGCAATAAAATGGCAAGTCAAAAAGCAAGGTGATCTTGGCTTAGTGTGAAAACCTTAAGCTGTTAGTGACATCATGGTGGCTTCCAGGAGACCTGTACTCTAATTATGCCCAAGGATTCTGGCCAGATGGGAGTCAGGGTTGGGTGTCTTCCTAGGATTCTTTCCTTTCATGTGTCTGACTCTTGGATCTAAGTGCTCTATAGCTCAGCATGAGCTTGAACTGTTCTGCATGGAATACATGTTTCTTTTGTTATTTGGCTATTATAGGTAAACCTTACATCTTCACTATGAAGAGTTAAAAGTCTCCTCTCATCTTTCTCCTATAAAAAGATGGTGGGAAGTACAATGATGATGGGTCCTGTAACAAGGGAATGTCTAGTTCCCTGGCTTGAGCAGCCCTGTGGGAACCAGAGAGAGAGCTGCTCACGTATTGGCAGCCATTTGTCCTCCAACCACCAAAGACGCCAGGGACCACCTGGAGTTCTCTATGGTCCGTCCTGTGGGCATAGAGAGGACATACTCTTCAACCAGGCGGCCTGGGTCCTCTGCCTTGCCTTACCAGCCTCCTTCCCTGGTGTCCTGATAGTATCTTTTCTGTGCACAGCTGCTCCGGATCCAGTACGTGAACAGAGAGTAAACAAAGATCACCTCATTAGTAATGGAACAAATGTGTTCTCCTTGTCAACAAGGTTCTTGGGCTGGTCTGATAGCTCAGTGGACTAAAGCGCCTACTTAGGCAGAGTGTAGGGCCAGGGTTCAATCCCTGACACCCGTGCCAGCCTGGCTTGGAGTGTGCTGAGATGGCAATTCAGACTGGGCATGGTGGCATGCTCCTGTAATGCCAGCACTTGGGAGGCTGAAAACAGGAAAAGCACTACAAGTGTAATCGACATAGTGAGGCCAGGTAGATCTTGTACACCCTGTGCTGAATACAGAAGAAAAAAAAATGAGGCACTTGTACATACAAGGGCTTCATATGATAAGAAGCTACAGCGGGATGCTATTATTAGGGAGAAAGATTTATTTTTATCTATCTATCTATTTATTTATTTATTGTTTGTTTGTTTGTTTGTTTGTTTGTGGAATGGGGGATTGAACTCAGGCCCTTGCACTTGCCAGGCACGTGCTTATTCTACTGAGCTATTTTCCCAGCCCTAAGTGTTTTATATCTGTAAACTTCATGAGGTCCACAAATCGTAGGCCAAGTCTGCTGTGAGTTCTGTGTTAATCAATTGTTGTTTTTACAAAAACACAAAATTATATTCACTGTGATCATTTATGCCTTATTAAATTACTCATTTTAAACTTTTTTAATTAATTAACTTGGCACAGGGTCTTGCTGTGCAACTCAGACTCATGGTGAGCTTCCTGTCTCAGCCTCTGCAGCACTGGGATTACTGGCAGGTGCCACCAACTCTGATTTTAGTGGACATCACTTTGTACCCAGGTTCTGGGGCCAACGCTCCATGTGAGCCTGGTCCTTGAGATTGCCAAGCAGGCCCTTAGACCACCGAGCTATCTCCCCACCCCTAAGAGCTTCATTTTAACTTCAAGAGCTAGCTCTTATTTCTCGCACTGAGTCAGAAGTGATTTGCATTTCCATGTGACTATTATTTGGGGAACAGCATTGTCAGACGTTGGTGCAGACAGAGGTGCCAGCTTTGTTCCGCTGTAAGTGTAGCTATCCATTTCACAGTTACTGTGACTAGTCTATATTATACAAATGACTGTGTTTTCAGTAAATATATGGAAACTTGGAAAGTTTGATTCCAACATGAAGGGAGAAAAGTAATAATTGTAGTAACCGACACTCAGTGACAAACAGTGGAGATAAAAGCTTGCAGCTTTTGTGTTCAGTGAGAACAAAACTTTGGCGCTTTTCTGGATCATGGCCTTCGAAGTTATCCAGGACATGTTATGTGTTGTTTGTGGGGTGGGTGTGTACACGCATGTGTATGTTTATATGTGCTCAGAGACAAAAATCAAAGCCATATATCTGAATCATAGCCTTAACTTTTGTACGTGGGTAGTATTATTACTACTAATAATAGTTATTTGTCCTTCTACCTCTACTTGCAGTGTGATAATTTAGTTCTAATATCTTTTATCTCTCTCTCTCTCTCTCTCTCTCTCTCTCTCTATATATATATATATATATATATATATATATATATTTGTTGTTGTCATTGTTTGTTTGTTTGTTTTCATTATGGCTGGCTCAGCCTCTGCCCTGGGGGTGGAGCTGGCATAGCATGTGTTGCCAGGGATTGAACCATGGTCTCTGTGGTTGCCTAAGCTTGCCTATGCAGGTGCTTTAGACTACTGAGCCATCTTGCCGGTCCTTTATCTGCATATTCTTAAACATGTATACATTCTGCTCCATCTCTCAGCACATGGAGCAGGGACAAACACACAATAAATGCTTGCTGAGTGAATCAGTAAATTCAATGACTCTTAGTAATAGGATGCATTATGTTTGGCCAGTGCCACTGAAATCAGTTGCTCTTCTGCTTTGTAGCTTTGCATGGGTGTATTGGATAGTGTATGGTTCGGTGTGTACCTTCTCCACTCATGGAGACTGATAAAAGTTTAGGAGATTTCTCAGTTTTTAATTAGTAACTGAACCCATAGATTCCTACAGAATGTGTGACAAAATATTTTTTAAAAAATGCCTTCTGGATATGTAGTTTGTAGCCCAACACCAAGAAATTACTTCCTAGCTTTTTAATATTCTAGGCCCTCAGTGGCAAAGAACATCACCTTCTTTATCTGATTCTAACAGTAGTTTGATGGTTGGAAGAAAATGTATGAAAAAATTTTATACCTAGAATACTTATAAATATGCATGAAAAATTCTATGTGCTATTGGCATAAGATCACCTATTTTACAGATGTTCTGTTGTTTCTCCTCCGTAAAATGTCCCATAGCTTGTGGAAGTAGAAACTGGACAATGTGGTAGCTCTGTGTGTAGCCAGCTTGGCCAGTGATGGCAAAACTCTAAGAGCTCCCAGCGGCAACAAGCGGCTAGCTGCAGCACAGGCTGAGCAGGGCTGTGGCATTGCGGTATTTGGCCAAACCCTAATTTAAGTGCTGTGAAAGCATACTTAGGTGTGGCCATGTCTACAGTCAGTTTACACTGTGCGAAAAGTTTTCTGTGGAAAGAGTGGATAGGCTACATCTAATCAACTGAAGGCCTGAAGTTTCTAATCAACAGAAGGCATAGGCAAGGACTGAAGCTCCCTCAGGGGCAGAAATTTTGATTCAAGAGGACAAGATCAATTCTGCCTCCTTTTTCCCAGCCTAACCACAACTTTTCCCTTGCTTCCTCCTTTAGTCCTATGAGCCACACATGCTTGTGTATATGTGTATGTATTTACATGTCTATATATTTACATGCATGTTTCACTTTGTTCTATTTTTCTAGAGAAGCCCAAGTAGCTAAGCCTTGGAAGTGGCCTCAGTGTCCGTGGACAGACATGTGGATATACATCGAGGGGCACGTTGCACCGTGGGGCGCTGCTCCACCATGAGGAGTAGTAGATTCGAGTTGATTGTGGGAATGTAACTACTTCTTGAGATCCTAATGCCAGGTGGAGTAAAGTTGGCACAGGACATGAAAAAGGCCCTGCATTCTCTTATATTAGAAATGCATAGTAGAAATAGCTTAAAGGCAAAATGAAAGATAGATGATGAGAAATGGAGACAGACTCTGTGGAGATGCCAAGGGGCTGGGAGTGGTGGAAAACGGCCTGGGGAGAAGGCGCGGAAGCAGCAAAGAGGGTCAAGATGTAATAGAGAAGGCCAGTGCTCAGTGGCGAAAGCACTTGATTGACAAATGCAAAGTTTGATGCCTGAGTTTGATGCCCAGAACTGCCAAAACAACAACAATAACAAGAAAAAAGATAACAGACACAATACAGATGGAGGTACCCATTTCCTTGGACAAGTGCTACTTATTACACTCTGTAAAATATTATTATTATTAGCCAGGCGTGGTGGCTCATGCCTGTAATCCCAGCACTCGGGAGGCTGAGGTAGGAGGATTGGTGCAAGTTCGAGACCAGCCTGGGCTACAAAAGTGAGCTCAAGGCCAGCCTCAACTGCATAGTGAGACCCTGTCTCAAAAAGACAAAAAAATAAAATAAAATATTATTATTATTATTTCAATGCTGATTGATATGAGGACAGAGTGAGCAAGAAGTCATGTCCCCTTTCTTTAAATGTTTTCCTCTTCCAAATAGTTTCCTCACCTGGTGAAATTTTTGAAGTTCGGGAGATGCTAAATTACACACTAAGTGCACAGTAGCCAAGACATTCAAATATTCCATCCAGCATGGATGGTTCTTAAAAAGACTCGAAGGTCTCACTTGTAGCTCCATGTGCAAAGGAAGCCTGAGATTGCTGAAGGGATGTCTGCGCTCCCATGGTGGCTGATGGCCTCTCAGTAGAGGCCAGGTGTGGCATTTACTGAGCTGTCCCATTGAATGAATGCATTAAGAAAATGTGATACACATGATGGCATAATAATAAACCTCAAATATGAGGAAGTTCTGTCATTTGTGGCAACAGAGAAGAAAGTGGAGCTCCTTCTATTAACTGCGGTGGGCAGGCACAGAAAAACAAGAGCTCCTCAGACTCATCCCGATGTGGAGTCTAAGAGCATTGATCTCATGGGAGTTGAAAGCAGAACTGGGGGTGCCAGGTCCTGGGCAGGGAGGGTGGTGGTGGTGGCCGTGGTGATGGAGGGAAGAGAAAGACTTATCAGCAGCTACAAAGTTGTAGTAAGGAAAAATGAGTGCCTGTGCTCTATTACACAGTAGAATAACATGGATGACGATAGTGTATTATGGATTCCAAAAAGCACAAATAAAGGAATTTGAATACTTGTGCCACAAACACAAGATAAGGGTTTGGGAAGATGGATATGTGTGCCTTAATTTGAATATTGTACCGTACAGCTTGTGTGAGGACGTAACATGGTAGGCCATAGGTATGTGTAAATCCTCATGAGTTCATTGCACAACCCTGAAGCATGTGAGAGAATACTGCTCAGTGGATCTAGCTGTTTCACTACCGCGTTAGACAACAGAAACCCCTAGAGTTCTTTGAGTTTAGATTCCTCAGATCAAACAGAAATCTCTCCATGTCTTGAGGCAGAGGCTTCCTCACTAACTCTGTGGTGTCAGTCTGCCAAACAGAATGACTCAAAATTGCACCAAAATAGTCCACGTAAAGCCAAGTACATCAACAGAGTTGACTCCACAGCAAGTGATACACTGATTCCTTTAGAAGCAGAGACATGTAATGCATGCAGCTCTGAACAAATAGAACAAACAATTCAGGGGCGAAAAGAAAACTGAACTTGCTTTGAATAGCAGGAGACGACGTTTTGGCAGCTGAGCAGGGCAAGAGCTTCATGAGTCGCTCTTTAATGCTGCGTTTGGTGTTGTTCTGAGCGTAGAGGAAACCTAGAAAATACAGGATCAGGTCTGTTAATGCGCCTGCGCCGAGGAAGGGGGCCATGCGGCAGGGGTCGTCGGAGAAGCCAGGCAGCAGGACAGGGACGCAGCCATCGGCTCAGGCAGTCGCAGGCAGTGGGTTGGGATCCCCGAGCATCCTCCTCTTTAGAGAGGTTTACGTCTCTGAGCTTTTCCTTATAGCGCACTAACAGTGATTTTCAAGTGAACGCGGTCGTAAAAGGATATCTATTGGATGACAAAAGTAAAATTTGGTGGCTTTAGGGGGTCTTAGTTCAGGAAGAAAACAGACACCAGAAGAGTTAACCAGATTGCAGTTTATCAGCTGAGGCCAGCGCCAGGGCCGGCATCAGAATTTTCTGTTCTCTTCGCTCCGGGCCTTGATTGCAGAGGCAGAGGCTCCGCCTCGATCGTTCACACCGCAATCACCTGTCGGTACCTTTGCCTTCCCTGAAAGTGACAAAATCAATGTCCCTGCTACACGGCTTTATTAGCGTGTGCTGACTTGTCCAGGGAGGTGACACCCCTTCACATTTTTCACGCGAGTGCTGACGAATAGAGCTTATTCCCGCTGAGCCCGTCCCAGCCGAACCAAGGGGCCTCTGCGAAAGGCCAGCCCAGGAATGCACAGCAGAAGCCGCGCTCCCAGGCAGCGGAGGGGACTCAAAGAAATCAACAGTGGCTGGGCGGGGCAACCCTGTAAGTGCTTGACACAGCTTGGGGTGGCGGGAGCCAGCTGTCCAACTCATTAACACCTCAAACACTCTGAGCATCCAGAAGCCTGAATGTGCATGTTAATGGCGACTGCTCTTCCACATTCGTTTGGAAGACAGCTAATACAAAGCGACAGCAACAGAATCCTATTAAATTGAAGCTGGACAGTCCTTAGGGTATGGACGTGGCAAATGTGTCACCATTTCCTGCTCTGCCTCGGAACTCAGCCTGGAAAGCACAGACAGCTCCTGACCCCAAGATCCTGCTCCTGTTCCCACTTGCAGCTGCTCTGGCTCACCCTCAGTGTCCACTGGCTGAAGTTCTGGTGGGCATGAGGTGAGGAAGCTGAAGCAGGGGAGCGCACGACGCTCTCATTTGCCTAGACCGGTGGGAGGTGCGGAGGCCTTGGCCACCAGCTGTCTGCCCTTGCTTCTGTCTTCACTGGGTGTCCTCCCTGGCCAGTGGACTAAGGCAGCTTGCTTCAGTGACTTCACTGGCTATCACCCCTCAACTCTGCACTGCATCATGAATGTAGCCGGACAGGCAGAGAGGTGCCCATCCCTACTTTTCCCGTTCAAGTGACACTGTTGAATTTTTTTTTTTTTAAAGAAGTGGTACCTTGGGGTGGCTAAGATCAGGAAGGGAGGGATCTGGACCCCTTGTTTGCATATTGACCATTCATAGGTAGTTTTTGTCCCTGTCCCCTACTGAAATAAGGCCTGCAGCTGCCATGTAAGTGACACTTGCCAGCCACTTCTTGGACTGTCGTCTAGGAAGGCCACTCCTGTGTCCTGACCCTCTTGCCTTTGTGCTGTACTGCAACATAGGGTCTATTAAAATAAATATAGAGTGGCATTCCTGTAAACATGGTTGTGGCTTAATTCTCATTTTTCCTGTGTCATGGATGTGAAATGTCCTGCAAAAGGTTTTGTATTCTTATTTTTTCCTGAGTAATATGAACAGAGTAGTCAAAGAAAGACAGAGAGTGAGAGGAGGGAAGGGGAGGGCAAAGGAGAGAAGAGGAGGAGGAGAAAGAAGAAGAGGAAGAAGAAGAGGAAGAAGAAGAAGAAGAAGAAGAAGAAGAAGAAGAAGAAGAAGAAGAAGAAGAAGAAGAAG
>PVJA010053549.1:0-11928 GCA_004027025.1 Myocastor coypus
AAAAAAAAAAAAAAAAAAAAAAAAAAAACAGCTAGAGAACAGTTTTCAGGAATGACTAACATGTCTGGGGTTGTAGCTCAGTGGTAGAAAACTTGCATCAAATATGCAAAGCCAGGGTTTGATCCCCAGCACTGTAAGGGAAGACGTGTCCATCTTTTTTTTTTTAATGAATTTAGGACAGGGTCTACAGGGTATACAGGGTCTCACTACATAGATTGGACTCAATGATTCTCCTGTTTTCAGCCTCCCAAGCTCTGGGATTACAGGTGTGCACCACCTACCCAGTCTCAATCACTGTCTCAGCATGCCCTGGGAGCAGGGCTGGCATGACGTGCCAGGGACTGAACCCCAGCCACTGTGCTTTGCCTAAGCAGGTGCTTTAATCCATTGAGCTGTTTGGTCAGCTTGCATCCATCATTCTTGACACCTAGGAAGGCATATGTGACATGGACCAGCAGTTTCATTGGTCCTATGGGGGCAGCAACTTGCTGGCACTGTAGTAAGGAGGTGAGAAGGGAAGACAGTGAATGTGAATAAGTTTCCCAGGAATCTTGGCTGCACAGAGGAAGAGAGAAAGGCAAGATAGTAATTAAAGGTCTGGAATTTCCTTGTAGAGCCTCAGTCCTGACCACAGCTGGCTCCATCCAGAGATGTTTGACTTTGCCCACCCATCAAGGCTGCTTCTTGTCCTGTGAGGTGGAGGTTTTCTGGCCTCAATAAGCATAGAATTTGGAGCCCTAGGGCTCCATCTGGAGTCTGGAAGTCAGCTGACCCCACCATTGCTCACATCCTGTCATGCTTGGCAGGCCTTGATGGGCGTCCGCCCTTCTCCATTAAGCCTGGTGCTTCCTCTTCCTAACCACTCTTGCACCGCTCCCGACTCCACTGCTTGCGCAAAGACCTAGCGCCCCCCACCATTTCTTGTCTGAAGACACTCTTCCTTTACTAAGACCTCACTTATTTTCTCAAGTGCAAGTTGCACAAGACAGGTGGTAGTGGATGCATGGATAGGCAGCCCGCTGTGGGCTCTGTATTTCCTATGGCCTTAGTGAAGAATGAATTTAGCATCAAGTAATACAAGACCCAATCAGAGCAGACTGAACAAAGAAGAGCTTAGAGGATGTCCAAAGCTGGTGAATTCATCAAGAGTTCTCTACTGCTTCATAGGAGGACCTCACTGCAGCTATTCTGACCCTCACAAATAGACCTGGCACTGAAGAATAAAATATTTTCCAGGAGTTCCCTAAGTCCTATTCACTGGAATTGGGTCATTGGTCAGGGTAATAGAAATGCTTTGATTGGTTCAGCTGATTAGTTTCACTCCCTGAGTACATGAGAGAACACCTGTACAAAAATCTAGATTGTACTAGCAAGGAGGGAGGTCGTGGCTGCTGAGTAAGCACCCTCAGTGCTTGCCCCAGTAGTCATATAAAATTTCCCTATGGTCAGGTAGCTCATCTTCCACTGAAATGTTAGCACGTAGCTAAGGGCAACAGAGCTGACACCAAACTCATTGGTTCTTCCCAGATTCCTAACCTGGGCCCTGGGCAAGTTGTCTAAACTTTCTTTGAGGGTTCTTATCTGTAAAATGAAAGCTATCAGCACTATTTGGTAGAATTTTCTGTGAAAATCAGAGGTCCCACGTCCGCGCTACCATTGCAGCTGTAGGCCTATGTGGCTGTTGAGCATTTGAAATGTGGTTAGTGGGGCCGGCGGGATGGCTCAGTGGTCTAAAGCGCCTGCTTGGGAAAGCATGGGCGGCTTCAGGGACAGCGGTTCGATCCCCGGCACCACAGCTGCGCCAGCCCTGCCCTGGGTGGGTGGGTGGGGGGCTGAGCCGGCCATGAATATGAGTGAATAAACAAATAGAGGTTCTGAAACAAGAAAAAATAAATTAAAAAAAAAAAAAAAGAAAGAAATGTGGTTAGTGCATTTGAGGAGTTAAAATTTTAAATTCAAATGAAAAGGCCAGGAATATAGTTCAGTGGTGCAGCACTGCATGGTAAACACAAGGTCCTGAGTTCAGTACTCATACAAAAAAAAATTATATATAAATCCAAATGAAATGGCCACAGAAACTGGGTGTTATAACAACTGCAAACCCAGTGCACTGGGAGGTTGAGGGCTGCAAGTTTGAACTCGGTCTAAGCAATTTATCGATTTAGTAAGGGTCTATCTCAAAACAAAACAAACAAACAAACAAAGAACTGAGGCTGTAACTCACTGCGAAGGCCCTGGGTTCAACCTAAGTATTGTAAAATGAATGATTGAGTGAGTGATGCCACAGCTGGACATGGTGATACATACCTGTAACTCCAGCTACTTAGGAGGCTGAATCAGGAAAGTCACAAGTTTTGAGGCTAGACTGGGCAATTTAGCAAGATTGTATCTCAAAATTTTAAGAAAGGGCTAGGGATGTGGCTTAGTGATGCAGTACTTGCCCAACATGTAGGAAGCCATGAGTTCAACCATGGTAACCCTGCCCCAGAAAAAGGAAATGGAAAATTAAGTAGCCACATATGTATAATGCTATAGTTATGGCTGCAGAGTTTCATCTTATTGTGTTATTTAGGATAAAATGTACAATGCTTCAATTTTTTTATTTTTAAAACATTTTTCTTAATTTTATTTATTTTGTTACAGGGTCTCACTACACAGCTCAGATTCATAGTGATCTGTCTCAGCCTTTCCAGCACTAAGATAATATGTATTGTGCCACTACACCCAGTATCAGTGGTCAACACGGCGTGTGATAATGGGGATTGAACCTGGGTCCTTGCACTTGCCAAGCAGGCACTTAGACTGCTGAGCTATCTTCCCAGTTTCAGTGCTTTGACTTTTAAGTAGGAATTGAAGTAGCACAGAAGCTTCACATAGTTTAGTTCTCTCTCTGCCCCCACCACTGGGGATCAAATCCAGGGTCTCATGAACATTAGGCAAGTACTCTACCCTTGCGCTACATCTTCCGCCCTAGTCTTGTTTTAGAGGACATTTGCTGATGTCCTGGTGACTTGACCACTCTCGAAGATTTTGGCACCTAAGTTCTCTGAGGTGTTCTGCAAATGGAGTGCTCTTGCAAGTAGCCCAGCCACCCCTTGGTTCCTTGTCCTACTCAACTCCACAGGCAGATGGACAGACAGATGCACCTCACCTGTGCCCTCTCCTTATGTAATGACCTGTAGGAACACACTCCCAGGGGAGCTGGACTGGAATCCAGGCCTGGTCTCTAACCACCACCCTATCCCTCCAGGTTCTTCATATTCTTGTTCCTTGGAATCCTGGTCTTTAGGACATTTGAGACTTCCAGCTCCTTAACTGCATTCTTTCCTCATCTAGTGCCCAGCCCCCATCCCTCTGCTTCTCTTTCCCACCAGCCTCAGTGCCACAGTGCTTCACCTGGGCTTCAGCCATATGCCCTGCTTTAGTTCGTTAACGTTCACTCCTACCTCTTTGATACATCTTCTATGCTGTAGCTAGGGTGATTGCTGTACCAAATCTCATCACTTTCTTGCTTAAATTTGTTAATGCTTAAAAAACATTCTCTAATGCTCCCCATTTCCAACTACCACCTGTTCCCGGAACGTATCCATGCCTTCACATACATGTCTTTTGTTTGTTTGTTTGCATATGCTTCTTCTTCTTTTTTTTTTTTTTTTGCGGGACTTGGGATTGAACTCAGGCTCTTGCGCTTGCCAGGCAGCCAGGCAAGCACTTATCCTACTGAGCTATCTCCCCAGCCCCATGCAAATGCTTCTTGATAGCTCAACTTTCTCCTTTTTCTTTCTTCAGTAATGCCTGTTCTTCCTTTGAGATCTAGTTCAGGAATCACCTCCTGCAGAAAGTCTTCTTGATCTCCCTACACCCTGCTTAGTTTAGATACCCCTCCTGTGTGTTCTCAGGCACATAAGAGCCCTGATTGTTTTATAGTATCACTGTTTGCCAACTAATCCAGTTTGTTTCTCACCAGTAAGTGTGTAAGGACAGACACTCAATACCACAGCTAACCTTTGTGTGTGTGTGTGTGTGTGTGTGTGTGTGTGTGTGTGTATGGTTTTTTTTTTTTTTTTGTCAAAGATGCAGGTTGTCTTTTTAAGATGCTGCATAGCAGTGTGCACAGTATAATTACTCTCTACCCTCTTTGCACCTATAGTCTTGCTGAGGAAGAAAAGCATGTCCATAAAATAACTAAAGGTGATGCTTAGGGCCAGCAAGATAACTCAATGGACTAAGCACTTGCTTACTTAGGCAAGCACAGGAATCAGGGTTCAATCCCTGGCACCATATGCTGTGCTAGACCCACCCCCAGGTACGCTGAGCCAGCCGAGTCCAGGTATGGTGGTGCACACCTGTAATCCCAGGTCTAGGGAGTCTGAAAACAGGAGAACCACTGCAAGTCTGAGCTGTGTAGTGAGACCCTGTACCAAATACATTAATAAAAAAGTGATGCAGAGTGATATGAGATGGTCACCAGCATCCAAATGTTTTTGGGAGAGAGTTTGCTTAAAATGTAGTTTTAGGAGCCAGGGAGATAGCTCCATGGCACAAGTGCCTGCCTGGCAAGTGCAAGGTCATGAGTTTGAACCCTGGTTCTGCAAAATCAAAACAAAACAAAACAAATCCCTAAAAATATAGTTTTCCTCGATGACCCAAAATTTAGATATACAGAGAAAACAGAAAGATTCACATAATGATATTTATCTTTCTTCATGCAATACCTTCTGATATTTTCTATTCTACTTGACTCCATTTTGTAATAGTGATTGTCAAGATACTGCCATGGGCTGAACTGTGTCCCTCAAAAATGCATATATGAAAGACCTAACTCCCAAGACCTCAGAATGTGATCTTATTTTGAAAGGTAATAAAGTTAAAATGAGGTCACCAGAAACATGTCCTAATTCAATATGACGGGCACTCCAACAAAGTGGGGAAGCTGGCAGGAGACTGGCATCCAGAGACCTTCGTGTGAACATGAAGTGACAGTTGACAAAGCAAGGAGAGAAGCCTGGAGTAGATTCTTCCTTTAGAGCTCGCAGAAGGGCTTCAGGGCCTCCGGTAACTGTGGGATAACGCCCTATGTTTATGCTACCAAGTTTGTGATATTTTGTTATAGCAGCCCTAGCAATCTAATATATTCATCAAATTCATTTTGTGACTATTGGGTCATAACTCACACACTATAAAGTGCTATTGTCCCTATGCTTTCTCTCATGTGATCTTTTTTTTTTTTTTTTTTTTTTTTGGTGGCAGTGTGTATTTCTTTTTCTTTATTTTTTTTTTCTTGTTTCAGAACTTTTGCTTATTTATTTACTTTCATGGCCCGCTCAGCCTGCCCTGAGGGCAGAGCTGGTGCAGCATATGGTGCCGGGGATCGAACTGCGGTCCCTGCAGCTGCCCAAGCTTTCCTAAGCAGGTGCTTTAGACCACTGAGCCATCCCACTGGGCCCCTATTACTTTTTATTTTTATCTTTTTCTTGTTTCAGAACTTTTGTTTGTTTGTTTATTTATTTATTTATTTTTATGGCCGGCTCAGCCTGCCCTGAGGGCAGGGCTGGAGCAGCATGTGGTGCTGGGGATCCAACTTCGGTCCCTGCAGCTGCCTAAGCTTTCCTAAGCAGGCGCTTTAGACCACTGAGCCATCCTGCTGGGCCCCTCTTTCTTTCTTTTCTTTTCTTTCTTTTTTTTTTTTTGTCTTTTTGAGACAGGGTCTTGCTATGTAGTTGAGGCTGGCCTTGAGCTCACTTTTGTAGCCCAGGCTGGTCTTGAACTTGCACTGATCCTCCTGCCTCAGCCTCCCGAGTGCTGGGATTACAGGCATGAGCCACCACGCTTGGCTCTTTCTTTCTTTTTACATTTTAGGAGTCTACAGCATGTTCAAGGTCTCACTACTAGCTTGGACTCGTAGTGATCCACCTATTTACAGCCTCCCAAGAGCTGGGATTATAGGCACGTGCCACCACACCCAATCTGGTGCTGTGTATCAAACCCAGGACTTTCTTATTGAACTACATCTGTAGCTGCTTATCTTTTTTTTTTTTTTTTTTTTTAACACCACAGAATCTTGCTAAGCTGCTATATTGCCCAGACAGGATCCAAACTTGTGACCCTCTTTTTTTGACCTCCCAAAGTGCTGGATTATAGTCATGTGTCACCAGGCCTGGATCTCTTATATAATTTTTGCAGCCCTTTGGTGGAATGCTGGGACCTAGAGGAGGGCTTGGCAACAAGGCTCCCACTTTCAGGGTCGAGCAGGTAAGGGGTTGCTGAAGGTCTGCACTTGTATAATCTGAAGAATACTTTCTAGGTCTTGTTGAAATAGGTATAAAATCGTCCTCATTTGGGGCCTGGCAGGATGGCTCAGTGGTCTAAAGCGCCTGCTTGGGAAAGCTTGGGAGGATTCAGGGACCGCGGTTCAATCCCCGGCACCACATGCTGTGCCAACCCTGCCCTCGGGGTGGGCTGAGCCAGCCATAAAAATGAGTGAATAAACAAACTAAGGTTCTGAAACAAGAAAAAAATAAATAAAATAAAAAATTAAAAAAAATTGTCCTCATTTGAGGAGTTAACAGTCACAAAGCTCTAAGGTGGAGTCGGAGCCAACCCAGATTTGCCTCTAGATGCTGAATTTGCCTGTATGACATCATAGTGTCTAAACTGGAGCAGTCAGTTAGAAAAGAAGACAATAAATATCATTTTCCTACCAGTAAGTACCTGCACCTCATTTTTTTGTTCTTATTGTTTAAAAGGAGCCAAAATCAGAGGTTGCCCTTATTCTCCCTTTCTTCCTGTTTGTCTTTAGGGACTTGACCCTCCTGAAACCCTCCAGCGAGAAAGGTGGTTCCTGCTGTCATCTGTAGATCTGCAGGTGGACTGGGCACGTGGGTGCATAAGTAAAGGGTGTGTAAAGCCATCAAACACACACATTTCCAGTAGGGTTCTGACTGTGGCCAGGGATCCCCGTGTGGGTTGAGATCTTTCATTTTCTTCACACCGGGACCACATGAATAGCATCTTATATTCACTATATGTTAAGCCCTGTTCTAAGAGTTCACATCCCTCATTCTCATCACCTTATTAAGTTATTTGCTCCTTTTGCAGGTGCAAAATTGGAATCAAAGAGCAAACTGCATAGGTTTGTGCAGTTAGCAGTACTGGCAGGATGTGGACCTACACGGCCCATGTCCAGAGTCCAAGGCCTTAATTACTGTACCTTGCAGTGAGTTCCTACACTCTGCTAACTATGAGACCCCCTGTCCCAACTCAGCGCTCAGTACTCAGCTCTTAGCTCTTTCTCACTCCTGCCCCAACTTAGCACTCAGCGCTGACGTGAGAATTTGCGGGTGGGAAGAGGAGAAAGCAGTTCAGACACCAGAGGGCAGCACAGGCCTAGCTTTCGCTTTTCAGCCAGGCTCGGAGAAAAGGGAGTAAAAAATTCCTCCCGCCACCCCCTTTGATACCGCCCTTTCCACACTCTAGACTCAGGCTTGTGGGGGGAGTCTTACAAACCCCTTAGAGTCTCTTCTCTAACTCTGCACACGCAAAACACTGTACTAGTTAGGGTGGTGGTTGACTCAGCGTGTATGTGTGTGTGCGTGCGTGTGCGTGCGTGCGTGCGTGTGTGTGTGTGTGTGTGTGTTTGTGTGTGTGTGCAATCTTGTAGCTGGGGAAGTTGTGCTTGTATTTGTTTCCGGGTGTGCCTCGATATTTATCCCAGAAACAGGAACTTCGCCAAGGCTGCGCAGCGTATTCGTATTCAAACTTGTCCTTGGGAATCGGCGGGCAGCTACCCCTGGGTCTGAGGAGTGGTACCCTGCGAGGAGCGGGCAAGGATGGCCTTCGGTCTCGGGAACGCCTGGAGGCTTCCAGAATTCGGAGCTGAGGGCTCCCCTCCTCCACCTCCTCCGAGCGGCTGTCACAGTCAGTGGTCACGCGACCTCTAAGGCGTTCCCGCCGAGAAGGGAGGCGAAACTAGGAGTCAGACAACCTTGAGCTCCTCTGCTGCTTTTCAGGGTCCTCCACTGGAGGGAGCGCAGAGCCCACGGGGTTTTGCTTTTCCAGAGGTCCCAGAGAGCCCGGTCCCTCGTGACCCCAAATCCTGAAAAGTTTGAGTGTGAGAGCCGCGCAATTCTGGTTGGCCCTCCTGTGCTTGACACTACGTGAAGAAAAGTTGATTACTGTTGAGGGGGGACACAGGAAGCGGGGCTCATCTTGTCCCCCAACCTGGCTTCAAGGCCGGGAGCCCCCGCCCTGCACCCTTCTGCACGACGTGGTTCCCCACCCAGCGCGGGAGGCACACATGTTCACCCCACTTTCTTCCTCTTCCTCCTCCAGCCCACTTTCTCTTCTCCTGTGTCGTCAGAGCTCCAGGGAGGGACCTGGGTAGAAGAGAAGCCGGAAACAGCAGGCTGGGCAGCCACTGCTTGCACCCGAGAGGAAAGCCAGGAGAGGAGAGTGTGTGTGTGTGTGTGTGTGTGTGTGTGTGTGTGTGTGTGTGTGTGTTGTTGTCGTTGTTTTTTACTTTTTGGTGGTGGTGGTGGAGGGAGTGCCAGCAGAGCCAGCCCTGAATTTACTGGACAGAACTGCAGACCCATGGGACCAGGCAGTGGCCGCTGAGAGAGGGAGAAGACCACAGAGGGGTGCTGAGGTGAGGCGCTGGGGAGTGGGCTCCAGTGGGGGATGGGTTAGCGGGACCTCTGGGGTCCTCCCCTGGGCTGGGCGGATGGTCCCCTAGAAATTGTTCCAGCCAGTGTTGCTAGCTGGCGGCCCAGCGCTTCGGCAGTTTCCCACCTTTGGAGGAATCTGGAGTGGGCACAGACCTCTGCACTCCCCTCCACTGTGCGTTACTTTCTCCACCTCCCACATCCAGGACGTGGGAAGTTGGGGGGGGGAGGGGAGGGAAGGTCCCTCTGAGTGTGGGAGGAGTAGCTGCCCTCCCTAAGAGGCTAATGGCTCAGGCAGTGGGCTCTCGTCAAACTCCTGTTCTGCCTCCCGCTAAAAGTTCCTGTTCAAGGGTGTGGCCGGAGGGAAGGGGGACGGGCAAGCCCCAGTAGACCTCATGGTGCCCCAGAAGAGGGGGAATTTCCCCCTCAAAACTGCTGCACGCTGGGCTGCCATAGACGCCAAGGTTTCCCAGCGGGCGTGTGGCTGGGCTGCGCGGGATTAACCCTCCTCGTGCTGACCTGGTTCTTACTACACCCCCACCCCAACACACAAACACTGGGCAACTCTGAGAAGCTCTTTCCATTTTATATCCTGTGGTCCTGCAGGCAAAGAACTCCGGACTATAGAGGTGGAGGTGATGGGGTTTAGGCCCCTGCGCTGGTGCATGGGGATCTCAGGTTTTGGGCTTCCCCTCCAAACGTGGGAGAGAATGCTGGCCCCACCCCTTCACACGATTCCTAGCACTCTCCTGGGGTCTCAAAGCAGAGATCCTAGGCAGATCAAACGACCCAGCCTTGTTATAGGGAGGAGGGAGAAATGTGGCCTTCTGATGTCTGGGGAAAGAAAATAGTTGGAAATTTGAAGCTTGGGCCATGCCAGAGAACTGTCTGCTCAACAAGGCAATGAAGAGCAAAGGTGGCTTGGGGAGGTCCTCTCTTTCCTCCCAAGGGAACGGGAATGGTAGGGAAGCACAAGAAATCCTCTCTTTGGGAGCTGGTTGAGGAGGCAGTTTGTTACCTTGACCCAAGCCCCTCCGGGCCTTGGGCATAAAGGTTTGGAATAGAAGAGGGGAATGAAGTTCTCCCTTGAATTTGAAACACAGACTAAATGGCACTACAAAAAGTGTCCCATCCTGAGGAGGGAAGGAAGGATGGTTAGAGAAAGACCTACTTGAGGACCCTGAGCAGGAAGGGAGAGGCTTGTGGGAAGTACAGATGGGAGAGGACCAAGCAGGTCTTAGAGTGGGAATGTCAGGGGACAGGGCAGTGCTGAGGTTAGGTGGTACAGAGGTGTAGGTGTCCCTGTTCTCCACCCCTCTGGGAGCCCTGGGAGAAGTAAGAAGCTCGAAGTGCAACTGTAGGACTTAGGTTCCTGGGTTAGGGGACATCCGAGAGGTTTCCATCTCATCCTCAGCTTTGTCTCTGGAAGAGGGACCTTATGAAAGACTACGTGGAAGAGATCCCTTGGAAACTATTGGTTTACCCAGCTCATCTTGCAGCCCCTTGCTTCCAAGATGGGGAGCAAGGCTCTGCATCTCCTCTTTTCCTTCTTTCCACTTTGCTTCTCTCCTCTTGGCCTTCCAGACCTCTAGTGTTCTTACCCCCTCATCTCAGCTACTCACCTCTACGCTGACTAATCCCACTGTTTCTCTGGTTTCTCTTGCATGCTTCCTTTCATCTCCTTACTTTTCTTTTTCTCTGTCTCTGCACCCTCCCCCTTTAGGGCTATGGCATTTGGAGCTGGAAGGGGTACTAAAGCACAGTGTACGGGCTGGGGAGATAGCTCAGTGGAATAAGTGCTTGCTTGGCAAGCACAAGGTCTTGAGTTCAATCTCCAATACCAAAAAAAAAAAAAAAAAAAAAAAGCACAATGTAGAAGTTAATCCCTACTCAGATTCAGAGCCTAGTTTTTCCAACTCATTTGCCAAGTGTCCTTGGGCCTGTTAGAGAACTGTTCCTGTGCCTGGATTTTTTTTTTTAATTTTTTTTTTCTTGTTTCAGAACCTTTGTTTGTTTATTCACTCATTTTTATGGCCGGCTCAGCCCGCCCCGAGGGCAGGGCTGGCACAGCTTGTGGTGCCGGGGATTGAACCGCGGTCCCTGAAGCTGCCCAAGCTTTCCCAAGCAGGCACTTTAGACCACTGAGCTATCCCGCCAGGCCCCTGGATTTCTTTACCATGAAAGGGAACAGTTATATATACCTTTAAAAGGTATTGTGAGGGACCATGGTTTGATCCCCGGCTCCACATGCTTTGCCAGCCCTGCCCTTGGGGTGGGCTGAATCGGCCATAAAAATGAGCGAATAAACAAACAAAGGTTCTGAAACAAGAAAAATAAATAAATAAATAAATAAATAAAATAAAAAATTCTTTAAAAAAAAAGTATTGTGAGAGGGGGGCTGGGGATATATCTTAATGGTAGAGCACTTGTCTAGCATGCACAAGACCCTTGGTTTAATTCCCAGTACTGAAAAAAAAATTGTGAGATACCAAGAAGATAATGTGCAGAATATATTACTTCCTACAGAGTATTTGCATGATAAATAGTAGTTATTACCATGCTGTCATTCTCTTCATCATATGGCATGGTGGTTTTCAAATTATCTAATAGAGCCATAGAATTCTGAGAGTTTTCTCAGAGGACAGGACAGTACTGGGGTTAGGTGGTGCAGAGGGCAAGAAGATGGAGTTCTAGGGCTTTCACACTTGGCTTCAACATCCTCTAGTTTTATACTCTTTTGGGGAGGGGTACTAGAAATTGAACCCCATAAGGGGCTTCCACTGAGTTATATCACTAGACTTATTTTCTTTAGTTTCTTCTTTTAATGTATTTGGTACAGAGTCTACTGGGTCTACAGGGTCTCACTACATAGATTGGACTTGTAGTGATTCTCCTGTTTTCAACCTCCCAAGTGCTGGGATTACAGGTGTGTGCCACCATGCCCAGTCTCAATTGCTGTGTCAGCGTGCCCTGGAGGCAGGGCCAGCACAACATGCCAGGGATCAAACCCTGGCTGAAATGCTCCTATTTTCTTTCTTTCTTTCTTTCTTTTTTTTTTTTTTTAAAGAATTTTTATTTTTATTTATTATTTTTTTCTTGTTTCAGAGCCTTTGTTTATTCACTCATCTTTTATGGCTGGCTCAGCCCGCCCCGAGGGCAGGGCTGGCGCAGCATGTGGTGCCGGGGATCGAACCGTGGTCCCTGAAGCTGCCCAAGCTTCCCCCATGCAGGCGCTTTTAGACCATTGAGCCATCCCGCCGGGCCCCAT
>PVJA010053550.1:0-11904 GCA_004027025.1 Myocastor coypus
AGTGAAGCTTGTGATGTTGGAGGCTATTGAATCTAAGCCTCCTAAAGTTCATCTCACCAATCTAGCGGAAGAAGTAAAATTATCATTATTTGCAGATGACATGATACTCCACATATAAGACCCCAAAAACTCTACCAAAAGACTTCTAGATTTAATAAGGAAATTCAGTAGCATACCTGAGTAAAAATTCAACACTCGAAATCAATAGCACTCCACTGGGTGTGGTGGTGCATGGCTGTAATCCCAGCCTGGGCTACAAAAATGAGCTCAAGGCCAGCTTGAATTGCATAGTGAGACCCTGTCTCAAAAAAGACAAAAAAAAAAAAAAAAGCAATAACATTCTTGTACACAAAGAGTAAACTCACTGAGAGAGAAATAAAGAAAACTACACTTCTCATAATAACACCCAAAAAATGCAATACTTAGAAATTTATCAAACAAAACAAATGAAAGATCTATATATTGAAAATTAAAGTACTATGAAAAATAAGATTGAAGAGGATATCAGAAAATGGGAAAATATCCCTGACTCAAGGATAGAAAGAACCAATGTTGTGAAAATGGTTATATTCCCCAAACTGTCATACAGATTTAATGCAATCCCATTCAAAATACCACTCATAGGTCTAGAAAAAACACTCCTAAAATTATTCTGGAACCAGAAGAAGCCTAAAATAGTAAAAGCAATCCTGGGAAAATACTTCAAAGAATCAATAAGCTGGGTCTCAGTTTATTGACAAGTTTTTGCACATCAAAAGAAATAATCACCAACACAGTAAAAAGAAGACCCATGAATTGGCAAAATTTTTAGGCAATTGTCCCTCAGACAAAGGCCTACCTAGAATATATAAACCTTTTTAAAAAAAACAGGGGCTGGGGAGATAGCTCAGTAGAATAAGCACTTGCCTGGCAAGTGCAAGGGCCTGAATTCAATCCCCAGTTCCACAAAATAAATAAATAAATAAATACATAAATAAATAAATAAATAAATAAATAAATAAAAAAATAAATTTAAAAATCACACTTGGGGCTGGGGAGATAGCTTGTCAATCTAAGCACCTGCCTGGCAAGTGCAAGGACCCAGGTGTGATCCCCAGCACCACATGCTGTGTTGGCCCTGGAACTCTAGCCATACCACTGACCCAAAACCAGGCATGGTGGTGCATGCCTATAATCCTAGTGCTGGGGAGGTTGCCATAAGAGGACTATTACAAGTCCAAGCTGCTTAGCAATAAATAAATACATTTGAAAACATCAGCCCCCCCCCCAAATTCAAACACCCAATTAAAAAAAAAAAAAAAAAACGGGCATCTGACATGAATGTACACTTCTCAGATGAAGAAATACAAATGACAGATAAATATAAAGAAATACTCAACACCACTGGTCATTTGAGAGATGCAAATTGAGACATTCTTTCTTGTCCCCAGGAAAGAATGGCTACCATCAGGAAATCAACCAGTACTCTCTTCAGCAGCAGTTATACAAAACTAGGATTAGGAGTCCCATTTGAGGGCTGGGGAAGTAGCTCAGAGACATAAGCACCTGTCTGGCAAGCATAAAGTCCTGAGTTCCTCTCCTGGTATAAAAAACAAAACAAAACAAAAGAAGTCCCATTTGACTCAGCTCTTTCCCCTTCTAGGTATTTTTCCAGAATAATTCTTTTTCTTTCTTTCTTTCTTTCTTTCTTTCTTTCTTTCTTTTTTTCTGGCTGGCTCAGCCTGCCCTGGGAGTGGGGATGGCACAGCATGGGGTGCCAGGGATTGAACTGCAGTCCCTACAGTTGCTTAAGCATGCACTTTAGACCACTGAGCCATCCTGTTGGCCTTTTCCAGAACAGAAAACATCACACAACAGTGATACATGTGCACCCATGTTTATAACAATGCAATTTGTCATAGCCAAATCTTAGAAACAACCCAAATGTCCATCAACTGAGGAATGGATAAAAAGGATGTGACATTTTTATTCAATGAAGTATAAGTCAACTATAAAGAAAGACAAGCTTTAGTCTTTTTATAGGTAAATGGATGCAACTAGAAACCATGTTCATATGTGAAATAAATCAGACTCACATGTATCAACATCATATTCTCTCTAGTGCAAGAAACTGAAAGAATAAATAAAATGAGGAAGGTACAATGAATATTTTGAAGGGGAAAGAAACTACTCAAAAGGAAAGAACCACTGGGACAGGGGAAAGGCAAAAAGAAAGAAGAGGAAAAAAATGTATGTACAAGATAGATAAGAATTACACTATCAATTGCTTCTCGGCCTTTTGGCTAAGATCAAGTGAAGAATTACACTATCGATTTCTATTGACTTATTTTATTTATTTAATTTATATATTTGGTACAGGGTCCTGCTATGCATCTCAGACTTGTAGTGATCCTCCTGTTTTAGCCTCCCAGCACTGAGATTATAGGCATGTGCCACCATGCCCAGTTTTGATGGCCAGCTCAACAGGTCCAGGGCAGGATCAGTAGGTATGACACTTGATACCGAGGAATTAAACCTGGGTCCTTGAGCTTGCCACGCAGGAGTTTAGACAGCTGTACTATCTCCCTCGCCCCTCTATTGATTTATTGAAAGGAACAATTAATGTTTAATTGTTTGATCTATTTTGCATGGCTATCTGTGATAATCTGAACAACTACTTTGAAGATAACAATATACAATATAACAACCATTCATCATTTCCCAGCATTTTGTTTTGAAATCTTTACCATTTTTATTGTTTTCCTTAATTTTTATTCTCTTCAAAATAAGAAAATATTAAAAATTACACACTGAGTACTTAAGTGGCAGATGTTTTGTTTTCACAGTTCTAAGGCAGGAAGTCTGAGATAAAGGTATCAGTTAGTCTGGTTTCTCCCAAGGTCTGTTGTCGGTATTTTTTTTTTTTTTTTTTTTTTTTTTTTTGAGACAGGGTCTTGCTATGCAGTTCAGGCTGGCCTTGAGCTTGCTTTTGTAGTCCAGGCTGGTCTCGAACTCATACCGATCCTCCTGTCTCAGCCTCCCAAGTGCTGGGATTACAGGTGTGAGCCACCACACCCGGCTCATGTTGTCGTTATTTTCAGAGAGCCTCCTTCTTCCTGTGGCTTCATGTGGCCATTCCTCTGTGAGTCTGCACCCCCTGTCTCTGCCTCTTGTAAAGATATTGGGATTAAGGCACAACTATATGAGCTCATGTTTAAATTCAATTTTTTTATATTATGGCCTGCTCATCCTGCGCTGAGGGTGGGGCTGGTGTAGCATTTGGTGCCATGGATCAAACCGCAGTCCTTGTGGTTGCCTAAGCTTGCCTAAGCAGGTGCATTAGACTGCTGAGCCATCTTGCCAGCCCCATGAGCTCATTTTATAGCAGAGATAATTTTATTTTATTTTTATTTTTTTTAATTTTTTATGGTTTTTGGCCCAGTCTCTTATTTTCAAGTACTACTCTTGAGAGAATGACAGTAACTGAGTTTACGCCAGGAGCAGTACATATCAAAAAGACAAGAGTGACATGTATTCCAAACATAATTTTAGCATTACATTGTGCTATAATCAATATGCTGAACCTTTTGAAGGTTCTTGAGACCAATATCTGATTCATCCTGTGTACATAAGTATATGGTTTTACTATTGATGTTTTCTGCTTTGTCTGCTTCCAGTCACTTCGTTGTTTAATCCATAACATATTCACCTGTGTTGTGCCCTTAAGTTCTTGTTTTCTTCTTTAAAGTTCTTATATTAGGGAGACTATACGATATTTATACATATAGGTCTGGTTTATTTCACTAATGAGTATATGTTCAATATACATCCATTTATATATGAAGTCTTCAAATTTATTCTTTATGGATGAGTAGTATTCCATTGTATAAAAATACCACATTTTTTTAAACCATTCTTCAAATGATGGACATTTTGGTTGTTTCCAAGATTTGGCTATTACAAATTGGGCTGCTATAAACATAGGTGCACAGATATCGCTATGGTATGAAGTTTTCAGTAGCAGAGATAATTTTAAAAACTGGCAAAATTATTAAAGATTAAATAAAAATTAACAACAGCATTTAGGCTATAAAGTTCTGAAAGAGTTCTCTCTATAACTTATAACCAGTTTGGCTAAAGGACCAGCTACAGTTGTAGATAGCCCTGCACACACTACAGTATCAGCTCTCAGAGTTTCAGAAATCCAGTCTTAGATCCATCAACCCAGAGACCTGCTGAATTTCTGAAAAATTTACTTGGACCAAACAGCTCCCTTGAAGCACACCCTAAAGAGACAATGTACCCAAATCCTGCTCTGGCCATTCCAGATGCTGGCCAGGATATGCATAGCTGCAGCCTGACAATGCTGTTCACAGGATTGCTATACAACAGATGTGTTATCCTAAAATCCCTATAATGAGGGAAACAAACCAGAAACTTCTGGTAGGAATTTCCAGTCGTGGCAACCCTGACTAGGACCCATCCTAGGACCACTGACAGCCCCAGTGTTACTATTTCTCATTGGCCTTGTCTC
Organism: Myocastor coypus; assembly: GCA_004027025.1. Classification (NCBI taxonomy): domain Eukaryota; kingdom Metazoa; phylum Chordata; class Mammalia; order Rodentia; family Myocastoridae; genus Myocastor; species Myocastor coypus. The sequence continues at coordinate 4,514 of PVJA010053550.1, forward strand.
AAAAGAGAGATCTGCCAGGAAAACTAAAAGAGGGGATAGATATAGCAGAAGACGCCTCCACCCCCCACGTCAGTACACTTCAGTCTGTTAGTTACCCAAGTAATAGTTCTGTTTACAGTTCCTGTCACGTTTGATGCCTAGAAACAGCTGGTCACTGTAATATGCAGCCAGTCACTATGATGCATATTGTAAGAAGCAATCAAAGACAGCCAAGTACTCTGCCCCCTGCCTCTGTACTTCCCCATTCAACTCCATAAGACCCTCACTCCCTGGGCCTTTGGGGGTCTGATTTTTGTTTTGTTTTTGTTTTTTTGAGACAGGGTCTCGCTGTGCAGTTGAGGCTGGCCTTGAGCTCACTTTTGTAGCCCAGGCTGGGCTCAAACTTGCACCAATCCTCCTGCCTCAGCCTCCTGAGTGCTGGGATTACAGGCATGAGCCACCACGCCCGGCATTTGGGGGTCTGATATTTTAGGAATGATCTCAGTCAGTGACCATCCACGTACATAAATCTGCCTCCAAATCCTGGATGTCATTTTGGTATTTCTGCCTGCTATTGCAATTTAACTACTGCTTAGAAGGCCCTAGGTACCTATATAGTCTTAAAGTAGTGATTGTTAGAGCTTCAACATATGAATTTGGCAAAAGAGACACAATTTAGCATATAATAGAAGTTTTTAGGGATGACACTCTGGTTGAAAAGTTCTGTTCTGGAAACTTCTTTGTTGTATTTGCTGGGGAAGGGGTCACAAGCACAAAGTTCCCCCTAGCTTCTCCTTGGTACAACTTTAAAGATGGTTCTCCAATAACATGGAGAGAAGCTCTATTTGGTGGGAAGGGTTCTGTTTCCTTGAAATGCTATTTCCTAATTCTCTGAGTATACCAGAATATCTACATAAAATATATTAAGAAAGTCATCCACTAAATAGCATTTACTTCTAATTTTTAGTAGGTATAACTTTATTACCATATATCTTCGAAGCACAAATGTCAAGAATAGGGTGTAGGGCCAGCCGGATAGCTCAGTGGACTAAAGCACCTGCTTAGGCAGAGCACAGCAGCAAGGGTTCAATCCCCACTGTGCCATTATACACACTGAAATTCTCCCCCAAAGCATAGGAAATGGGGGAGGGAGATTTGGATAAAGAGGGCAATGGGGGAAATGATTAATGTATGTTATATGCATGTATAAATCTGCCAGCATGACTCATTAATTTATATAAGTGTGAGAAGTAATTCTAAATAAATACTTATTTTTCAAATAAATCAGGATGATGTGAGCATCTTCCAGATAAGCAGAATGTGGCTGGCTCAGAATAATAGGTAGAATGACTTCCATACCTCTGGTCACCACCATCCCTGCTATCAGAGATTCAAAGCGCCCAGGGCAACTAAACTCCAGCACAGAGACGTCCAGTCCCCAGGAGTAAGACACTTGGCGGAACACAGGCAAGCTATAGCTCTGAAAACCCTCCCTCCTTTCTTTGCCCCTAGCCCCCTCTTTATCGCTCCCTCTCAACTTTTTCTGCTAAATACCACAGGCAGATCACTGCCATAGTTTCATCAGCTTGCTGCATTTTGGAACAAACACATTTGCCTTTAACTAAAATACTCAACGTAACCAAAAATACCCTTGACCTTGAGCAGTATTTAATCACTACCTTTTCTTCAAAGGTTTTCTTCACACAGCCTCTGCTTACTGTGCTCCCAGATTTTGCTCCTCTGGTCTCTTTCTGCTGTGTCTTACTTTTTCTTTAACTGGGCTATAAAATTAGATGTCCCTGGACATAACCTTTCTATTTCCACTCTTTTAGTAAAATTAACCAATCTTATGACTTTTAAAACTATCTAAATGCTAAAACTCCAAATATATGCTCAGGCTTTTAGATTTTCTCTTGGGTTCTCAGTGTGGATATCCAAGTGCTAGCTTAACACCTCCACTGCCATTGTTATTTTCAGGCTTTGGATATCCAAAAGTAAACATTCTTTCAACTTCAACTTCTACATATTATCTTCTATAACTATGTAAATAGCATTACCACTTGCCAGTCCAGTCACTGATGCCCAAAGCGCAGGACCATCTCTTCTTCTCACAATGCACACCTAATCTATCAAGAAGTCCTTTCAACACTGCATTTAGAATATATAAAAATCTGACTGCGTTTTTACCATATTGCTGCTACCATCCAAGACCAAGTCACCACCATTTCTTACCTTAGATAACGCCTTTCTAGCGGGCTCCCTACTGTACCTTCCTCCCTCCCCATGTTCTGTTCTCCACAGAGCAACCACAGAACAGCTTTCCCTTCACTCCCCTTCTTTTCTATCTCCAGCCTATTTTAACTCCAAGTTAAAGCTACCACAGTCTAGGGAGAAAGAAGCCATACACATGGGGAAACCAAACACCCAGGAGGATGAAAAGTGTGTCCATGACGTAGGGGGTGTCAAAGCTTAATCGAGATGAGGAGAGTTTCCTAAGGGAAGAATAACTAGGCACAGAACATCAGTCTGATAACAGTGAGATGAGCACCCAAACAGGACAGGACAGGCTGGTGATGTTATCCAAGCCTGCGGAAGGTGAAGAAAGAATCCATGCAGGGAGGGAAGGAGGACCCAGCATAGAGGGCAGGTAAGGGGAGTATTCACATGAGTAGCAGCCTAGCAGGGAGAACTGATCTGTTCAGTAAATCTGTTTTAAAAAGTGGGAGACAAGTTTTTCACTCTGGTAAAGGAAAATATGATAACAAAAAAAGAGAAAGCTATCATTAATGATGGGAAAAACTGAAACTGTGTGCTATGTCATAGGATATTATAAAAATAGTACATCGTCATTTTTGTGATGTAATGCACAAACACTTTCATCATGAGGAGAACATCAGACAACTGCAAGCTAACGAAGATACAAAAAAAAAAAAAAAATACTGTCCTATGATTTTCAAAACTGTCAAGTTCAAACAGGTCAAGAAAATGATAGGGCCGGCCTGATAGCTCAGCAAACTAAAGCGTTGGTTTAGCCAGGGCGCGGCAGTCAGATCCCCAGCCTGCAGTGCCAGCCTGCCCCCGGGGGACGCTGAGTCAGCGACTGACACTGGGCGTGGTGGTGCCCGCCAGTGCTCCCCACTTCTTTTTTAGGTCTTCTCTAATGCTATTTCCTGCCTATGACATACCCTTCGCTTCAGACTCCTAGTTCTCTATTGTTTCATTTTACCTTTTCTTCTTACTTAGCGTTTATTATTGCCTGACATTTATTTTTTTGCATATGTTTTGTCTTTCTTCTCTAGGAAAAGAATTGAGGGTAGACTATGTATTCCTTACAACCGTGTCTCGGTACCTAGAACATCCACACAGACTAGTGTTTGGTGTGTATTTGCTGAATGAATGCACGTGGACCCAGGATAACAGGGCTTCCAGTCATAGCTACAGCACCAGCCAGATTTATTTCCTTCCTTCCCTCCCATCTTCCCTTCCTCCCTCCCTCCGTCCCTCCCTCCCTCCCTCCCTCCCTCCCTCCCTTCCTTCCTTCCTTCCTTCCTTCCTTCCTTCCTTCCTTCCTTCCTTTCTTCCTCTGTTTCATGTAGCTTTTAGTACAGGGTCTACAGCGTCTCACTGCATAAATCTGACTTGTAATGACCCTCCTGTTGTCAGCCTCCTAAACGCTGGGATTACAGGTGCAACCTCACTTCCAGGTTCAGTCCCACGTCTTAGCGTGCAGACCTACAGATTGCACTAGCCCAGCTTTGCTTTCCTGAAAGAAAATACTTTTGAACTGTTTGGAGTAAGACACAAAATATGGCTTTGCCTGCCTCTGTCCCTCCTACCCTTCCCACACGCAGGCTTAGCTGCCCAACTATTGCTTTCCAGCCCTCCTAAAAAAATTCAAATTGCCTAAAACCTAGAGTTCATCCACAGAGTGAAACCTTCATCCTCTTATATTCTTAACCAAGAATTACAGAAATTGTCAGAACCTTTTCCAGTTCTGTCCTGCTATAGTCTTACACATGCTACATCTTTCTCAAGTTAATAAGAGCCCTCAAGCCTAGTATTCTCAAATAAAGACTTGGTCTGATTGTGAAAAACAACAACAACAAAACCAGGAAGAATCACTACAAGTGCAATCTGTATAGTGAGATTCTGTAGACCCTGGACTAAATACATTAGAAAAAATACTTATTTTTTTTTAAATTTTATTTATTTATTTTTCTTGTTTCAGAACCTTTGTTTGTTTATTCATTCATTTTTACGGCCGGCTCAGCCTGCCCCGAGGGCAGGGCTGGCGCAGCATGTGGTGCCAGGGATCGAACCGCAGTCCCTGCAGCCGCCCAAGCTTTCCCAAGCAGGCGCTTTAGACCACTGAGCCATCCTGCCCGGCCCCCAGAAAAAATACTTATGTGGTAAAATATTTTTTATAAAACCTTTAAAGTGATGTTTCCTTTTTCTCTGGGGAAGATAAATACTACCCAGTATATAAACAGAACACTCCTTTTTAAAACTTGGCAAAATCTTTCAAAAAAGTCTTTTCAGAAGAGTGTGGTGGTACACACTGTGATCCCAGCCCTGGGGGAGGGGAAAATTGAAGTAGGAAGACCAGCCCAAGCTACATAGTGAGACTGTTTCAAAGAAAGCCATATATGTAATGTACATGTTTAAAATCATATATAATAGAATACATATTTATATTTTTAAAATTACACTTCAGAAAAAAAGTACTTCACTCTAATCTAGTAATGGTCTGCAAACCTGGTGTGTATCAGAGCATCCCTAAAGATATATTGAAATACATTTTGCTGTGGCTTAATACTAGTTTCTGATTGAGTAAGTCTAGGTTGAAAGTCAGAAAAATTGCAAATACATAAAATGTCAGGTAATAACGTTAGCAAAAATCCAGGTGTGATTCGTACTGCTGATGGCCACACCAAAATTTGAAAAGCATTCACTGAAGTACTTCGCTGGGTCAGGCTGAAACCTTGTTAAAACTGAAAATAATTTTCAGTGATATCTTGTGGAAGAGAGATTTTAAGTTTCTGTATGCATAAAATATTGCACAAAGCTGCTTTCTTTTTTATTTTATGGAAAAGTGAAACAATTTTATAACAGGAGAATGACAATAATTAATACGTTGAATGCTGTCATTTTCAAAGTAATTACTCAGAGTAAAGATATGGGCATAAAATATTGTTCAGTCGATAGTGGCACTAACCTTTCTTTTCAGTGAAATAAGAGATACCCCTGCTACCTAGCATTTTCTCTCTTTTCCTTTCCTCCTTTCTCCATCCTAGTTCATTTTCCCTTTTTCTTTTAAAACAATTTCTGCCCACTTCATATTAAAGGAATCAAATGCTTATCATTGTCGTCCCATATCATGGGATAGTAAATGTCATTTTCCTCCCACATCTGCCCACAACACGCAGTGCCACATGATGGTGAAAAGTTTGACGAATGTCAGAATAAAAAGGGGCAGAACGGTAGGCTTTGAGATGAGAACAGAGAATGAAAGAGCAACGAAAACAGAGGGAATGTGGAATTGGTGAGGAGTTAGAGGGAAACTTCACTATGTAAGGAGTAGGAAGTAAGTAGCATGAGACGGTCTACGCTGCACTTCCCGATCCTCTCCGGACTTGGCCCAAGCCCAGCATGTGTGGGTGAGATCTCCCACAGACCTTCCCCAGACTCAACCCAGCCCCAGCAAGTGTGTGGAGTTCAGTCCCATGAGCTGCAGCAGCAAGAAGCTGAACACAGCAGCAGGACCTAAGCTAGGCACAGCTGGATGAGTTCAAACGTGGTAGATCTAAACCTGGTAAGCTGAGACACTTCACTGGACTCAAATCTAGGAGAGTGTCTTCTCATTTATTCTCTTGATCTACAAGAGTGGGCAACAGGTAACCAAGTGAACTAATCTGCCTGGAAGACACCAGGTACAACAAGGGGAGGTGACTGAAATTTTGGGAACTAAATTAAATACAAATTCCCAATTTAATATCTTCTTAGCTGCACAGACATGTTTGCTATCTGAAACACAAATCTGTTAGATACAAAACTTTGTAAAATGCTAAATATGCTGCCTATTAGTATGGTTCCCTACTGTAGATCTGTAAATACAGAACTATAACTGCCTTAACCATACAATCACTCTTGGGTAAGAACTTCGATAGGTGCTAAGGACAGTACTGACCAAAGGTCAAAATGACAAAGAGAAGGAGCAAGATGCAATCTCAGGCCCTGAGCCCACCCAGAACAAATGCAGGAGATACTAGCATGGAAGAAAATGGGAATCACACAGCTGAAATCTCTGAATTAATAGCATGTGAAGTAAAGAAACAAATGCAGAAAAGTATAGAGGAAATCAGATCAGAAATAACCTCTGAAGTAAAAAAAGAAATGTCTGAATTAATAGCTAGCATCTAAAGTAAAGAAACAACCACAGAAAGGTATAAAGGAAATCAGATCAGAAATAACCTCTGAATTAAAAAAGGAAATTTCTGAACTAACAGTGTCTGAAGTAAAAAAAACAAATGTAAACACTGACTGAAATTTACTAGCTAAATTCTATGACCATGGACATGACAAGCATTCTGATGGTCATTCTCCCAATGTGGGAAGAATAATGGTGCCGATCCACTTACTCTGGGCTGAAAACTATGGTGAAGACCTGGGCAGCACATGGTAAGACCCAGTAAGTGAAAGCTATTACCATTATCCCTCAGCCGTGTTTCCTGGTCACTTGGAGTTCTTTGCTGAGACATTTTTCTGGAATTACTAAACCCACAGAAGAGTAGTTGTCAAGCTTCATCCAAGAATATTTCCAGAAATGCATCCCCCAGGGCCACCACTTTCCTCTTGAAGTTGATTCACATAAAATTTGCATGAGACTCACAGTTCTTCTGAAAACAGAGAAAGATTTAACGCTGTGATGCTCAAATTTTGCTGCACATTAGAATCGCTGGAAAGGACCAAGGAGCCAAGGAGATAGCTCAGCAGGCGTAAGTGCCTGTGTGGTGAACAAAAGTTCCAGGCTTCAATTCCCAGTATAAATAAATAAATAAATAAATAAATAAATAAATAAGCAACAGGGAAGATTTTAAATGTACTGATGCTTATGTTGTTCTCCTTATCAATAAAATCAAAATGCCAGGTGATAGGAGCCAGGCATCAGTACTTTTAAGATTCCAAGGCTGATCGCCGGGCGTGGTGGCTCACACCTGTAATCCCAGCACTTGGGAGGCTGAGGCAGGAGGATCGCTGTGAGTTCGAGACCAGCCTGGGCTACAAAAGTGAGCTCAAAGCCAGCCTCAACTGCACAGTGAGACCCTGTCTCAAAAAGCCAAAAAAAAAAAAAAAAAAAAAAAAAAAAAAAAAAAAAAAAAAAAAAAAAAAAAAAAAAAAAAAAAAAAAAAAAA